>VYZP01001738.1:1059-36614 GCA_013400635.1 Hypocryptadius cinnamomeus | reverse complement strand
CCTATTGACACTCACTTGGCATCAACAACATCATAGAGTTTCTTCAGGAAGTTAGAGTCCAGTTGATTGTAATCATTTGTGAGCGTATGGAAGTACACCAAGACATATTCCTTCACTGCAATATGATCCATGACATGGATGAAATACAGAAGAGCCTGAGGCAGAAAGAAACAAAATTTATATCTGCAAAGAACTCTTTCACAGTTGCAGTACATCTTAATATACTTCCCTTACTTCATCTAAAAATCAGGAATCATGAGGCTGGATGGCATTGCATTTCAGCTACAAAAGCAAGGCCAACATTCCACCTCTTCAACATGACTGTAATAACTTGGAAGTCTTTTGTCTATCTGACCTCACAGATGGAGATACATTCTTGCTGTTTCCCTGAAAAAACTACACTTAACTCATTATGTTTCACTCTTCGCATCTTGGCAGTTACAGAAGCATGGTAACTCTCCTTCTTCTTGAGAAGAAAAAGGAGTCCATGCTAGCCCTGTTTTTTCTAAAAATAGCCTAACTGAAAAGTGTCAGCCCAATGCACACATAGCTCTGTAAGGGTATACATTTTCATCTGCCTATAAAAATACTTTCTAACATCTTAAGTCCTACAAATGATGTTTATAGTATTAAAACTTAATTACCCTTATAATCAGACTTTTCCATCCAAAACATTCATATGTAACCTACACAACTCTAGTTTTACAGAGCCTTACCTTTTCCATGTCTATCAATGTTACTGGGATATTCCTTCCAACCACCACCATCACAGTGCGGCCACAGTTATCTACACCTACAAAAGAAAGAAAGATGTCTCAACTTCTCTCAGCCATGCCAGGTTTTGTAGCTGGGCCCTTTCAAACCAGGGAGAAAGAGCCTCAGCTCAGAACTTTTGCAATGCATCTGGTTTCCAACAGAGGAAATATGCTCAGTTACTGCTGTCACTATACCAGTACCTATGCTGATCAAAAAACCCATGTATCACATCTGAGAAACTTAAGGACTGCAATTTTATGTTGTCTGTGTATTCCATATTTACCTAAATATCAAATAATAACATGGTTTTTATTTAAAAAACCCCTTCACTTGCAATTCTACCACCAAAGCAAAATTCTTCTTAGAAACCAGGCTCTGAACTCCAATGCACAGATTCCCAGAACATGCCTCAGGGACCTCCTGCAGCTCACAGAGCCTTGTCTAAGGCAAACAAAAGAATAGAAAATTGCAGCTACTGAGCAGAAGGTACCACACAACCTTGGTATTTACACAAAGGTAGAAGTAAGCTCTGGATTTTCATGAGGCCTAAGAGATCAGCCAAAGTGCTGAACAGATTCTCTCCTGAAACACAGCTATGCTTTCAGCATGACCTATTGTATAGGCAAGTCCAAAGAAAATATTTTTACATTAAGACAACATAGATCAGTCATCAGTACCTCAAACTTACCTGTCTGGTACAAAGCTTTAAGAGAAGCAATGTCAGAGAGGTCTTCAGCTCTTGCCTGACACAGCCAGCGATTATAACTAGAAAGTCAAAAACATCTGGTCAGATCTAATCCCCCTTTGGATTAGCAGTATAAGCCTGAAGAGGTATATGGGAAGTGAAGGACAAAACAAGCTTTTTCTGACTGAGTCCTCTCTGATGTTGCTGTTTTCTGATCTATAGAGCAAATATCAAGTTTTTAAAGAAAGAAGTGTTAAAAAATAAAATTGAGTGTCTTAGTTACATACTAATGATTTTCACTTGGGCAATTAATACATATTAATATATATCAAGTAGTAACTATAGTGGCATTGCATTTGGGCTGAAAAGATCTCAGAGGTTTTTCCATTTAAATATATCAGTATTTAAAAGACAGAAAAAAAAGAAAATTTCCTTTAAAAGCCTAGATGTTGAACACAACTAGGCAGTAACCAGTTTCATGAACAACTTAGTGCCTCATCTGACAAAACAAGCCAACACCGAGCCTTGAGAGGTGTCCAGCATGGAATTACCTTCTAAAGAAGTGATCATGCACAATAGGGCTACCAGGGCAGGGAGGGGGAGAAAGCCTGAGCCTTCTTTTATTTATAAAATGGAAGAAAAGTGTTTTGCTATCTGCGCAGAGCCTCAGGAACAAGTGGGCAGTATCAAAAGCAGGGGATCCCACTACTAAAAGTGGTGACAAAACAGTGACATCTTGTGGCAAACAGGTAAGGCAGCTGGCTGAATGCATTGGGTGTGCTAAAGAGCTCATCACAAGCTTCCCTCTTTCTCCTACTGCCCCGTCCCTTCTCCCTTCAGGCCAAAGAGGCTACTACATCAATCCAGGGTGACACCAGGCTTTACCTGTATTTGCTTGCTGGAAGATGAGGCTTTGCAGATAACAAAACCATCATTCATAAGGGTTGGTCCTAACTAACACAAATATTCACATGAACAAGCAAATTCTCACTTCCTCTGGTGCTGTTTCTGCAGTGCTGCCTCTGACAACTGTCCCTGAAGGATGAGGCGCCTCTGTTTATCAACGTCCCCCTCCATGCGGGCAAAAGCATGGGACCCAATGAAGGACAAATCTGCCTCCAGACCCTCTTCATCTGAAGCATCTGCAGTGGAAACAAAGATGGTATCAAATGTTTGGGCTGTGTACAGGACAGCAATGCTGCTGATGAATTGGTACATGTCCCAGTGAAACAACACAGGCATTGTGCTACAGACTAACACAAAGCCCCCGAGGCACCACGATATGGCCCTGATACCTCACCAGTAGCACTGGCAGATCACAGCATGTGACTGAGAACCACTCCCTTAAAGTGCTGGTTTGCCTGGAAACTAACTGGGAAGTCCTAGTCATCAGTGCATAACAAAGGGTTTACTCTCCCAAAAAGCAAGTTCTGGAGAGTGACTTCAGCTTTACAGTCATCCTACTTCTCAAAAAGAGAAAAATTAGCACGCAGAGGCACAGATGCTGCAGCTTTATTCAATTTAGAAGCTGTACTGCAGAAAGGGCCTATTGCTTGTGTCATTGACACTTCCTGAACAAATGCTGTAGTGATCTGAGTGTAGCTATTTTTATAGTATTGCTTACAACACGACTGGGTGATGAAATAGAAGAGCACAGGCTCACTTCCTGGTGACAATACCAGAATGCTCCACTGCATTGATGTCACCCAGGCATGTTGCTAAGACTTCTAGCACTGTCTCTCTGGGCAATCTGGACAGAAACCGAGCTTCCCCTTTCAGCATGACATGCTACAGCAGCAATGTAACAAGAGTGCAGGACTCCACTATACAAATTCACTCTTACTTATGCAAATCCAGTATCTTCACAAATTATTAGCTAGTGGTTGAATACCTCACTGATCAGCCACAGCAGCAAATATCAAATATTCAGCCTTATCCAAACTGGCCATGCAAAAGCAGAAAATTGAAATTAATTCCCAGTTATCTGCTTTGGATGGTTTAAGGCTGTAAAACTTGCACATCACTGCTCAACAAGTAAGGCAGAATGTGTCTGCTCTGTCAGTTAATGTAGTAAATTGTTTTGCTACATGTATCTCACCTCCACCAACAGACTTTCGTGGAACTTTGATGGCCACCTCCAAATACTGTTCTCTGGGTTCCACTAGTTATTTTGTATCTTTCAGGGAGTTTCTGCTAGTTTTCATTGCCCATTTACTAGTTGGATGCACTGTATCAATACAATCCTATCATTTGAGACAACACTTGCTAATACATAAACAACACTTTGCTAATACACAAGACAGACCACTAACCATAATACCTTTTTCAATTAGGAGCTGCACAAGATTCTGCAAGAACACCTTCAAAGATCCTAATCACTTTGGGAAAAAAAAATTTACAAAGGGAATGAACTACCCACCTCTTCTGCCAAGAAAGGAAAAGACAGAACAGCTCTACTGCAGCTACTGCTGGGGAGCACAAGAAGCCAATGAGGCAGCTTGAGAACTGGAATCATTGTAACCTGACTTAGGTGAATTGAGGTAGGAAAACATTTCTCTCCTTCCTCTTCTGTTTTTCCCACTGACTTTCCCAGAGAGACGCTTATTCCGAAGTCCAGTTCCAAACTCACCATCTGGAACGCCTGGCTTCTCAGTAATCCTGATCTGCCGCTCCGGTACCACCGGCTCCCCTTCCGCATTGCCGATATCTGCAGGGAGGTAAGGCAAGGACTGGGCCTCTTCTTCCAACGATCTCGGAAAGTACAGAGGCAGCAACTTCTGGTAAGTGGCCTACAAATAAGAAAAATGCATGAAGGGTCTACCACACATCCGTGCTCTTCGCTTAAACAGCATCTGCCCGATAGCAGGGAACTTGTCAGCAGTTTGGAGGCAAAGTATTGCCTCCCTCAATGGTTAATTTGGGCTGTGAGCTGGGAATACTTTATCAAGTAACCTTGATAAAGGTTAACTTTTTGTGGTTTTTTGCCACACTGGCAAATGAATTAGAGAGGATTTTGCTAAAACCTGCACGAACTCAGGCAGATTGAAGATACTTTAGCTTTGTAATGAAGTTAAAATACACATGGACAACAGATTTCAGCAAATGTTGCTTATGTTAAAATGTACCACTATACAGATCACCTTTAGTGATCTGCCTGGGAAAAAGAAAGGTTGTCTTGTCTGCCACAGCCAAACAAGGTAATTCCTCCCCACATGAAGGAAATTAGTGAAAATCTCTATTGAATGTATTACTTCATGGGTTCTCTCCACCTGATTAGCAGTTTTATGACCCCCAACAAATTATTTTCCTTATCCATATGCCATAGAACCTGAACACAGTGTGGGTGTTCTGCACAGGAACAAATTTGATGTACAAGGAAAGTCAATATTCAGACTGCCTGCATTTCTCAGAACACAGACCACTAAATGCCAAGTTTGCTATTCCAACAAGCCAGCATGCAGCATTTCAGATCTTTGTAGGTGATCTGTAGGGATGCTGAAATGGCCTTCTTCAAGCACATCTTTGTGTAAGGAGGAAATTTTGTGTGAGGAATTTCCTTTCTGGCTAACAGATAACATCCAGCACAACTGCATGCTATCACCTCCCCTGCTGCTCCCTGTCCACAGCTCAGCAACACAGAAGCCAGAAGCAGAAAGATTCTGAAGTGTCCATAGTGACTGCTAAGAGCATGAACAGTTCTGGAAAACAGGCTATGCTAACAAAAAGTCAGAAGGATGCTGCAAGACCAAAAGTCTATGTGATCTGAAGAGGAAATCCAAATCCAGCTTTACTGCTGCAGAGAAGATCAATCATGCCCAGGAATTTTGGTGGAATGAATGCCAAAATACCTCTTCAAGCTCAGAGACAGCAAACACCACCTTCTCCAGAGTCTCTCCATGAACCTCCAGAAACCTCCTAACTGTGCCTGCAAGGAAGCAGATTAAATGTCGTTAGCAGAAGGAGAAATCTACACACACAGCTACAAGTGAAGAACTCAGAGTGCAGAAGAGAGATACATCTTTCATCATACTAAATAGCTCACAGACTGTAGGCAAGTGTGGACTAACTGGTGGTTTAACACACCAAATGGATGGCTGGGCATATTGGAAGTTCCATCTCCACTCTCTCCTGATGCTGACTTTAGAGAGAGACACAAATAGAGAATAAATCTCTCTAATTTTAGCTTACTAGGATTCCTTAGACTGTGAAATGTGATTCAATGGCCCTGAAAAATCAAGCCAAATCCTTCCTTTAGAGAGTCCTGTGCAAACTGCTAAAACCAGGCATTCTTAAAACAAGCCACTGTGCCTGAAGTTATCAGGAAAAGCATTATAAGCAAGCTACAGCAGAAGCTGGTTCAAGGCAGGCTCAGCAACACAAAATCTCTGGGGTCAGCTGTGCCAAAAATATATAAATTTTCTATTTGTAAATCATGAGAGAAAGTGTCCAAACAAATTCATTGGTACGGGAGTATTTTATCAAGTATCACAAGACCTACAGAGACAACAGAAGACAGCAATAAAATAAGTTATCTACAGAGAGCACTTCTTTGGGAGTTCAAGAACCAGCAGAGGGGAAAAAAGGAGCTATTTTCAAATACTTCCTGTGTACTATTGTAAACAAATTCCTGTGTAATCGTCTTGACCTGCGACATTACTTTACACAACAAATGCAGTTGTGCAGTTTCACAGCAAACAGTTCTGAATGTATGTGAACATGTGAAAAAGCCAAGAGAGATGGGGGAAAATAGGAACCAGTATATACAAGAGAATATAATATTCTTGTTTGACTATTTTTATGTACTTTATTTTCAGCCTAGGCTGTTTTATGATTTGTTTTCAGTAATCTTCATTTTTTCTTTAATATAGTTTCCTCTCGAGTCCATGGAAATTTGAAAAGTTTTAGCAATGCTTCTTAGTAAGAATTTCCATAAAACAAATAACAAGTATAAGAACCATCTCCCCTTATTTGTTCTGAACTGGCATCATTTGATGGTTCTTATTCTGGGAGACAGTGGACAGCTGATTTCTTTTCACCATTTCCATGCCACTCATGAGTTTACAGACATCTATCACACTCCCCTCAAGACAGGTATATTCCAGTCTGAAAAAGTCTTGAGCTTATTTCACGAATTCTTGCCTTTTTCTATTCTTGTTGACCTCCTCAACTTCTGTCTACTATGTTCTATTCAAATGTGCAGCTTTAAAGGGTGAACGAAGCACTGACTGATTGCAAAACATTCTTAATTTTGTTGCGTCTTACTCAACTTGGTGTTTTGAGCTCCTCCCAGCTGTTGTTTTCATGGAAGTATTATCATCTCAATGTTTTGCTGCCTATAATCAGCCCATCATTTTGCATGTGAAGGCAGAAGCCTGTAGGAGTGGGTCAGTGGGGGAAGGATATCACTTTACATTTGGATGTGCTGATGACACTAAAACAGCAGATAAATTTCACCGTTGCTCTGCCTACAAGTAAGGCCTCATCTTGGCTCTTCTGAACAAACTTTTATTACCAACATACTCTCTAACCTCATGTTTAGCATCTTTTCCAGGTTATAAATTAATACACTGAAAAATGCAAGTTCCAGAACTGATTCCCATGGATCTTTACTGATGAGATCCCAGGAACCTTTACTGAGAGAAAGGATAATTTGTTTTTATCTTCCATTTTCTGATTAACCATGGAATGCCTTGCCTTTTCACAGGCTCTAGTGAACCACAGACCACTAAAAAAAGGTTTCCCCATTTCAAGAGCAATCTGTAAGAGGTAAGTGACCTGCTGCCATCCAGTTTATGCTGTTTTCCAAAACACTTACGCAGTGCTATGTGGGTTGCATCCTCCAAGGGGTAGCATCTTTTCAGAGTATTAATGACACAAAATCCTACGGAGCACATTGCCTGTTCCCTGGAATCCAGAAAAAGAGAAACAAATGAACAGACAGCCAGGTGCAAACAGAAGTCAGTCAGGGCAGTAGGGAGCACCATTAATTTCTTCCCTGGCTCTAAGCAGCAGTAATCCTCTTTCAGGTTTTTGCAGGAGGATTCTTCCCTGGCAAGATGCACACACCATCATTAAGCAGAGAAGGAGAGAACCATTAATTATTCCCAACTGCATTAATTATTGCCCATCTGGTTCTTGTTTTCAGATTTCTCCTTCTACCTCAGCTATGCTGTTCCTACAGTTCCTCATATCCCAAATGAAGTTCTTCCCTCAAACTCCCTGCAATCCTTGCTCAAAATACTTTTGTTCCTGTTTAGGACTGACAGTAAGGAGAAGGAGGGAAAAAGAAGGTGCTCTTCAATACATACACACTCCTGTTTCTTCACCTGACCAATGATTTTGTTTTGTTAGAGGTCTGGACACAGGCCAAGGTGGCTTACTCCATCTTAGGTATGATTAGACAACCATCAGAATGGAGTGACACACACTTTAAGACCAGTAAGATGCTTCCAGCACTGAGCCACATTTTCAGAAGAGTAAAGCAGAGCTGTAGCCAACAGTAATCAAAGGAGTTCAAGCAAGCTCAGAGATGGTAGACAATTTCACAAACATCAAAAGTTACTCTAGAAAACAGATTGACTGAAAGACATTCCGCATGCAGAGATATAAGAATTTTAAAATAGTTTTTAACATGTTTCAATCCAGACCTGAATTTGCTTGTAGCTTCTGAGGCAGAACAAAACTGGCACATACTAAAAATCATAGCTGTAATCTTGAGTTTGAAACAGTTACTTTTGCACTGTAACACAAAGTCCAACCTTGGAAGAATTGATCTTCCAAACCCTAAAAAATTGTTAGGTATGCTTTCTGACATTGCTGTTGCTCAGGAGTATTTTGTGACTGCTACCATTACAACAGCTGTCACAGGAGAAGAACAGAACACAGAAAAATAGGAAGAAAACCCCAGTTAGTTAAGAGGAAGTAGAAAATACCGCAGACGGAAGGAGAAAAAACTACAAACCTAGCTGCTGCAACTGTAGATTTAGACCTTATGCCTCGACTCAGAATTTTAGCTGTCTGTTGTACAAGGGCAGAGAAGCCAAACACACGAACTGACACAGCAGTCAGATCTGCCTGTGGGTGTGGCCCCATGGCTGCAGACACACATGAAGTTGCTGCTGGAGCAAGCTCCAGCACAGAACCCAAAGCAATTATTAATGTTTCTCCTTTGAAGAACTGAATGCTGCACAGCTCTAGCTACCCCATTTCAGGACTCGAACCAGGCCAGATCTCTGTGCGCATTTTACCTACACCACAGCAGAGATAACCAAAGGCGTGCAGCACACCGTGAAGCCACTGCTGTTTTCATGTCCTTAAGCAGACCCAGCCTACACGAGAAGACGCTCTCAGAGGCAAGATCTTTGTGCAGAGCTGAGTTTCCAGGGCAGCTGTGCCCCAGGTGGCAGCCCCGTGTGGGCTGTGCTGTGCTTACTTGGCGAGCTGCAGGACGTTGCGGTAGCAGCTGTACAGGGAGCTCTCCGCCGCCGTGCGGTACCGGCTCTTGTACTTGGGGCCCACCGTGTGAATGATAAAACGCGCAGCCAGGTTAAATCCTTTCGTCAGCTTGGCCTCGCCTGTCCTGCAGCCTGCCAGAAATAAAGCATCAGGGGAAGTGTACATGTCATGGTAACAAAGGCAGAAGTATTCAATCCCTTGTCTTCCTCCAGTCAGACAACTCCACACACAGAAGTCAGGTGTTCTGGAGATCAAATATTAAGGATAGCATCCGAACTCATACCAGCTGCTTAGCACCTCGTCAGGCTGAGGAGGTGAGAACTGTGCTCGTTCCTCTCAATTTTAAAACTATGCGTAAAAGGACTAACCGACATTGCTAGAAATTCTGTCTTAATAGCAGTGCTTACTGCACTACTTACAGAGCAAAGGAAGAAATCATTTAGTAATGTGCAGAGAACAGATGCACAAGTATACCATACATCTAGCAATAAAAAGTCCTTCTGAATTTAACAACTTGGTTTGGGGAGACCAATTTTTGGATAAAATTACTACAAATATCCTTAATCAAACAAACCAGTCATTGGCAAAGCTATTAAAACTGAATAGATAATACACTTGTTTAATTTATGCTCTCAGAATGAGGTAGCTTGCTTTGTTTTGCACGTTTCTTCATGTGCAGAAGGCAGACATATGATCCTCATGCAGCTCAAACTCTCTGGACAGACCTAGTTGTCCAGTCTCAAGGAAAGGAAGTTCAAGCAATCCATTTAATTGTTCCATTCTCAGCACCCTCCAGTTACATACTCTAGGAACAGATTCTGTGTTTGAAGTCTGGTTTTCATGCAGCACACAGAAGAAAAGTCTGCTAAACTTCCCCTTCTTCACCTAAATGTAGTCCACTCCAGGTCTGGACAGCTGAAGAAGTACTTCTAGTCTCTCTCCCTACCCTCAAAGACAAGTATTTTCTAAACTTCTTCCTTCTGCTCGTACCGCTGCACTTCAGCTTTCTGATCTGACTGAAAACCAGTATTTTCATTGGATTAGCTTTCAACCTGATTGTCTTACAAGTTGCTGGTGGCCACAACAGGGAACGAGACAGGAAGAAGCAGCTACAGCCAGTGCTCAGGCAGCAGTGCTGCAGCAGCTTGGCTTAAGCTGCCCACTGAACAGGGATGTTCATCGCTCCCACTCCACTCTTTCCTCATAGTCCTCAGGCAAACTAGCAGCATGCATGAAAGTATATTTTATGGGAAGAGACACTCCAGGTTGAGAATCTTCCTTATCCACAACTTCAAGTGTATCTTTTTAATGGCAGCCACATGCTGCCTTGAAGCCAGCATCTTGTAATGTTTTTGATCCAACAAATCACATCATCACCTTCTATAGACCTCCACTGTGCTTCTTCTGGGTTAATCAGAAGGAAGAAAACACCATACTAAAACTAAACATACTCTTCTAAATTCCTGCACAGCCTCTAAGACAGCTCAAGAGACTGATTACATAAGCACAATATGGAAAAAGGAAAGACAAACCCAAAACAATGCCTCAGATATCAAGTTACTTTTCTTCCTCTGAGGTCCCCACGCCTCACAACCAGTGAGGAGCAAGCAAAGGCCTGTAGAAAAAACTTGTGAAAAAAAGAATGAAGCAAATTTGATTGAGATATAGTTGTGAATTCAGTAGGGAAACCAATAAATTCAGGGAAGCAGATGTAGCACTGGTAATCTTGAACTATATTCAGATCACACTTCATAATTCCCAAGGCATTTTGCCTGGAGATGTCTATACAACTTATAAAACTAAAAGGAGCAGTAGGTATTACTCTTATTTTAAGATACAAGGTGAGGGGAGCTGCACAAGTTAAGGTCTGTGGCAAAACTGGGGACAAAGTCAAGGTCCTATTTTTTATCTGATAAGACTTCAGCTATTAGACTAGCTTTTCTCCAAATTCAAAATTTAAAGTCTGAATCATCTACATCATCTGTGTGGCACAGAAAAAACATTACCAGAGCTGTAAGACTCCTGCCACAAAAGGTCTTTATTTGACTGCAACATGTATTTGTTGATAAGCAAGCTTCTATCAATAGCACTTCATCTGCAAGCCTGCCCCTTGCTGTAGTACTTCTGTGTGAATCAAAACCGATGCTGCTCCCAGGAACATGCAAGTTAGCTGAGCCTTAAAGAAGGCACAGGCCTTTGAAGAGTCAGCATGTCACATTCTTTCAGATCCTGTTTGTTCTCAGAATCTATGAAGTGTGAATATATACCAAGCAGCAGGAATAAAGCAGGAGAGACCTAACTGAAAATGCATTTTACAACTTTAGAACATAGACCATGAATTTTTCCTTTTTCAGCACATTCTCCACTGAAAAATGTCAAGGCAAAGTGGGAAAGAGGGCAAAAAGGAAGCAGAGGTGACAAATGAATCCTAAACTGATTTTCTAACTAAGCTCTCCATCCACTTCTGCTACTGTGACAAATACACTACGGGTGCTCAAATGCCAAATCTGTAACCCAGCCTCTCTTTCCTCCCCCACACAACATGTCAGTAGGGTGTCACAGGAAAACTGATTTCCATAAAGCTCTTGGCATAAGATTAAAAGAGAAGTGTCTTCATAGGGAGCTGTGAACATGCAGGATGCATTACAGGGAGAAGACAGTGTTTTCACTATGCTAGAAGATGCAAAACTATGCATAACTCAGAGGGTAAAAGGGAATTTAAGAAGCTGAGCACAACAGCTCCCTACAGAGCTGACAGATCTCAGACTTTAGGACTCCCAGAAATGCAGTCCCTCTCTTCCCATCTCTTAGTCCACACAGTAAGTGCGTTTTAGAAGAGTTCTGACATATATAGCAGGGTCCTAACTGTTCTAGAGCACCTATGGTATTTTAATTTCCACCCACAGCCCATCCTGAATTTTTGCTCTGTTATAAAATGGCTACTCTGCCTCCTGTTTAATTTCTATGTTACTCAAAAAAGCAAGCTGAATCGGCAAAGGATGATTTTATAGAAACAGGACTTCTATTCAATTGCAATTTAAGCTACTGAGAGTTTATATTAGAAATATGGCTCTTCTATATCCATTTTGTTACTATGTAAGGAGACCAAGCTGTTATCCAGAGTGAGCAGTACTACACAGAGACCTCACAATTCAGTTCAGTACTGTAGTACCTAGAGATGTGAATTTTTATCTGTAAACCATATTAGACTTCTGTACGACCTTGGATAACTATAAACTCTTGTTCGTCACACACAAAATAAGGAAACTCTTATTCCCAGTGCCTGTTAGATGAAAAAAGAAGGCTGAGTATTCATCTCCCATTATCAGCAATAAACTCTGTTAATAAAGACTCTAGGCAAACCTCATCCATTTCTAGAATAGCCCTGCATTAGGGCTGCTCTTGTGGCTTTCCAATAAAGTAATTCGTTGTACACAAGAGACAAATGAACCAACCAACTTAAGAAGTCACAAAGACTTTATTTAGACATGCAGTGTTTTATCAATCCACCTATTATTATCATATCTTTCTGAAAGATTGTGTGTATATTAATATCCTGAAAGAGGATACACAAAGTGCCTAACATAATCCACTTAATTTCTTCAATGGTGAACTTCAGTTTCTGTCTTTCATAATGTATACACACTGAACAGGATAAAAAGATGTACAACACTGGTCCCTTGAGCAAAAGCACTGATAAGCTAACTGCTCAAAGTGGCTTCAGATAGCAATGGGAATTACTGTATCACAAAGTAAAGGCTCTCCAACTCAAATATCTGCCACAGACTTTCAATTATCTGTAATGTGAGCAGCAAAGAGACTAGACTGGCAGGTGTTTCCCCCATTTTTTTCATGTTAATATCAACTGTTGGGGGCTGAGGAAAGCTCTACCTTTTTCGTTTGTGCCCCAATCCTGATGCTTTGTACTATGCAAGGACAGGAGATTTCAATAAGATAAAAATGTCTCTGGCCACTTACCTTTGAGCTTCTGGAGCTCATCCTTCAGGTCAGGCCCAGCATGCATGAATATACTTTCAGACACCGGGTTCTTATCCGTGAGAGTCTCATTGCTGGTGTTTACGATGGCCGTGCAGTTCAGTAACGCGACATCTCCTTTCCTGAGGAAACATTTATTGCAGCCTGAATGTACAACTGAGCAGGATATTCTCAAATCAGTGCTGACAAGCAAGGAAATGCCAAGTTACAGGAAAAGCATTAACAGGACTCCAGTGCCCACACTAGAGCATACCCTGACGTGCTCACCAAGCTGAATCATCTTTCGCCTCTTCCCTGATGAAGACAGACTGCATGCAAAACTCAGCCCCTTAAAGAGTCCCAGCCTCAGCAGTAACTTGGGATGTTTGTAGAGAAGGCAGTGCTGTAGCTGTACGTAGGGCAGCTCAGGAAGCAAACACACAAAGCTGCTTGTTAAACTGATGGAGTGCAACACTTTCAAAAACCCACATCTTTTCTCTTGGGGATAAGAGGACAGTCCTTGTGTTATATTACTTTCAAAGCTTAAACAATTTTTTCAATGTACTTCTTTATTTCTGCAGGCAGACTATCCAGGGCACCTTACAGCTGCTGTTCCTCAGACCACTGTGGGTCTAGACTGACGCTGCAGCTGGACAAGTTTTCTTCTCCTTTGCTGCCAAATTGTGAACCCTCAAGTTGATCATGTTCATTCTGCTGTCCAAAGATCAGACATGCAGAAGATAAACAAGTCACAGATGCATGAAAGACAATGGAGTAGCAGAACTTTGACCTGTTTTTTGTCACAGCAGCAGCCATCAGGGATTTTTGGGATCAAAGAGCATAGGAAGGGAAATAAAGATTCCCACGCACAGGTAGCAACTAAACTAACAGTTGAAATTGCACACATTTGCCCAAGCCATAAGAGATGTTTAACCTTTTACTCCTCTCTTTCTTTACTCTCTGTTTTACTCCTCTCTTTATTTAATTGAGTTCAGGAAATCCATTAACAGTCCCATTTCCTGCATATATTAACCAGAAAGAGGTTCAGGCTGGTCCCTGAATCTGCATTCCTGACAAATCCTTCTCCCTTCGCACTGATTAAGAGTTATTCATCTAAAGAGCAGCCTCAAGTATCTGAGTTACAGGAAAGAAACACTGGTGGAATAAGTACAGCACAGTATACTTTATCAATAGATTTTGGAAGAAAGTCATGGAGACAAAGCACAGAATGGAGGAAGGACAGGCAGAAAGAACCAAAAGCAAGCCACAAGAGCCACAGAAAACAAAGAAATACTGATTTAAAGCAAAAACGTAAAAGCAGAATAACACCAGCAAATACAGAAAAAAGCAAATTGACAGCAAACATATTTTTTTAAAAATAAAAACCTCATATCCAAGTGCCCAACTAGGTTTTGATACTAAGCATACAGTATGACAGTAAGAAGTACAGCTCCAGCCTGCTGCATCAAGGACTGCTTATGAGCACAACCTATGGTGGAGCAAAATACCAGACTTTCAAAGTTACAGTAAACAAAAAGATTTTGTTATTCCCAGATCTGTAATGTTTGAGTCAAGAAAAGAGGATTTAGAAGTTTCATTCTACAGCAGTGACCATTACATGAAGATATGGATCCTGTAGTAAATGAAGAAGTGATGACTGACACACGAGAGCCACATCGAACTTACCACAAGATTATTTTTTCATTGATGTCTTTCCTGTATGGAAAAGGTGATCTAACATCAACTTGAGCTTTTTCAACAGGACTTTGGTGACAATCCAGCTGCTTGGCCTCATAGGCATCACTCCAGCCTGGCAGACTATCAACATCCACAAACTGGGAAGGAGCACCCAAAGGATCCATGGAATGGAAACAGCAACTCCCTTCCTCTGCTAACTTGTCACACTCCAATTTTCACTGGAGTCTTCCAGGTGCTTTAAAGAGAAAAAAAAAAAATCAAACCAGGTCACCAGCTGTTCACTAAAAGCAATTGAGAGACCATAGAGACCTTTCACAAGACTGCAATACAATAACAGCTAGCAGACAACAGAAAAACAGATTTCCCACTCAAACACACCCTCTTTTGTTACCTGTATGCAATAAGGCCATGCAGATACTCACAGTGAGACAAACCTCTTCCAAAAATTCAAGGTGAAAACACCTTCTCTACTAAATTGATCCAACTGACTTGTGATCTTGCATTTTGGAAAGTGCAGGAACAAATTTCCAAGTGCAGAGAGGAACTCAGTCTTTCTGAAAAGTGTTATTTCTTTATCTAAACTAAAAGCAAATTTGTAGCAGGGAATGTAAAATGTATCCTTTCAGAGATACTGGTAAATACTTATGTAAAAAAGAAAAAATACAGAGCTTCCCAAACCACAATGCCTCTCCAACTCCCCAAACCTTACAAAGAAACCAACAAAATCCCTCCCTCTCCCTGAATAATACAGCCCTGGCAGTTCAGTGAATTCTGAACTGCTGCACACAAGACTTACTGTCACACAGCTCTTACAGCCACGCACTCAGGCACAAAACCCCTTCGCCCAAATCAGTTTTGCACAAAAGAGTCAAGCTGCGAATTTGAACGCTGGCGCAGCGAATTTTAGGACTGAACTCTGCCACCTGACTGATTTTGAGATGACACTGTTTGCCAGATGAAGGCTCAAACGTGCCAATACTCACTTTTCAGCTGCCAGCAGGTAACGCTTTGGCTCCCACATATCCATGGTGACTACTGAACTGTACTAGTGAATCAAACCAGCGCAAACATACCCACGTAAGTAACTTCAGTTTGCCACATACACACCCACTACTTAACTCCTTTTACAGGTTCATAATTTATAATAATTTAAAAACGATCGCACCCACAAGGAGTAATTGTGAAACTTGACTTACTAAGTACATTCATTAGCCCGGGGAAAACAACACAACACAACAAAACAACCAAGTATCCAAGCTCACACTGAGGGGTAATAAAGGCTGGCACTAGGACAAAGATAGCAGTAAGAGCATCTAAGTATAATTTCCGCTGGGAGAAAAGGCAATGAGAGAGAAAAGGAAGGTAAGCGCGGCTACACTGGCCCCAGCCAGGAGCTCATCTACAACAGCATCTTCCCACTGCCGAACAGCCAAACCCAGGGGTCTGGCTATGGCAGCAAGGGGCAGGCGAAGCGGGGCGCGCAGATCTCCGGGGGATCTCCCCCGCCATCGCTGCCGGGCCCTCCCGCGGCGGAGGCGGCCCCGAGGGATTGTCAGGCTCGGAACGGGGCACAGAGCGCTGCGAGCGGGGGCCGAGGCCCCGGTGCCCGGGACGCAGTGCCGTGCCCGCACCGGCAGGAGAACCTGCCTCTCCCGCCCCACGGCTCGCAGCCGGGATTCCGGCACCGCGCTCCGCCCGGCATNCAACCAAGTATCCAAGCTCACACTGAGGGGTAATAAAGGCTGGCACTAGGACAAAGATAGCAGTAAGAGCATCTAAGTATAATTTCCGCTGGGAGAAAAGGCAATGAGAGAGAAAAGGAAGGTAAGCGCGGCTACACTGGCCCCAGCCAGGAGCTCATCTACAACAGCATCTTCCCACTGCCGAACAGCCAAACCCAGGGGTCTGGCTATGGCAGCAAGGGGCAGGCGAAGCGGGGCGCGCAGATCTCCGGGGGATCTCCCCCGCCATCGCTGCCGGGCCCTCCCGCGGCGGAGGCGGCCCCGAGGGATTGTCAGGCTCGGAACGGGGCACAGAGCGCTGCGAGCGGGGGCCGAGGCCCCGGTGCCCGGGACGCAGTGCCGTGCCCGCACCGGCAGGAGAACCTGCCTCTCCCGCCCCACGGCTCGCAGCCGGGATTCCGGCCCCGCGCCCCGCCCGGCATCCAGCGGCCCCCGCCCGGCTCCCGCCGCGCCCGCCCAGCGCAGGCCGGGCTGTGCCCCAGCACCGCACCGCACTCACGGGCACAGCCGCAGAGCCGCCGCCAGCCCCGCCCGGACAGAGGGTCCCGCTGGGCGCCGGTCTGGCGACATCACCCAGGGCAGCTCCGCGTCTGCCGCGCTTCCGCTTCCCTTCCCGGGCGGGGCCTCGGGGCCGCGCTCGCAGCCGCGCCCGCTCTGACGCACTTCCAGCGCGGCGGGCCCGGAGCGCGGCACGTGTGGCGGCCGCAGCTCCTCCGCACCATCCTTCTCCGCATTCCTCGCCGCCGCCATGGGCCTCACTCGGCAGTACCTGCGCTACGAGCCCGCCGCGCTCTTCGGGCTGGTGGCCAGCGCCAGGGCCGGCGTGGCCTTCGTGGCTCTGCGCGGCGAGCGGGGCCGCTACGTGGCCGTGCCGGCTTGCGAGCACGTGTTCGTGTGGGACACCAGGAAAGGAGAGAAGGTGGGACCCGGGATGCGGTGCCGGGGGACGGTCGGTGGCGGGGCGGGGCTGGGGTGCAGCGTGAGGGGCTTTTAGTCCGCCTGAAGCGAAGCGATTTGTGCTACTGTGCGGCGTTTGGAGGGAAGCGAGACCTCCACAGCATCCCCGCCTCTTGGGAAGGGTGAGCACAGCGTGAGGTTAGGTTATGGAGTGGGTCTGCAGCTCTGGCTGCCTCCTGGCCCAAAGTGCTGGTGTTTTCCAGTTCTCCAAGCTGGTCACTGGACTGAAAGGATTGTGCATCGTGTTACCTTTTGAGTAGTCCAAAATGTCCTGCAGTGTTGGATGCTTACAAGAAAGTCTTGCTAGTTACAAGAAAGTAATTGGTTATTTCTGTTTAAGGAATTTATAGGGGTTGCATTTGTTGAAATCCAACAGGTAGCACCAGCACACACAGAATAGAGGAAGCTGTGGATGATTTGGATACTGGATGTCTGGAATGCAGCAATTCTCACCTTTTGGTTTCTTTTGGTAGTAACTTGTAGCCATCAGTTGTTACAGGGAGTGGCAGTCCTGCTGCTCTGCTCTTACTGTGAGAGTAATTTATTTTATCTCGACTTGGTCTTAAAATGAATCTCACTGTGGATCCCTGTGAGATTTGCCTCAGGACCTCAGTTGTGGAAGAGTAATTGCTGTCCCGGTAACTGGAAAGCTGCTCCCAGTGTAGCTGGTTGTGTGAATGTTCTTGGACAAATCAGGGATGACATAGAGTTTGTGTTTTGGCTGTGGAACTGGACATCCCACGTAAAAGTTGTATCTCATAGGGGGGTTATGAGCTGTAACTTTAAGAGCTTTGCCACACACTGTCTCCTGTGAGATTCAGAAATCACTGTAAGTACTGCTGTCCACTCCAGACTGAAATCTGGTTTTGTTCCACAGCCTCTGGAGTGCTGAGTGCTGATATGTTGTTTGGAGATGTTTTCATCATTCTCAAGTTCTTGTGCAGTCTGTGGAAGAGCTGCTCTGTCCTGTACCCAAGAAAGGCCAGGCAAGAGTCAGGAAGAAACTTTCTAACTTTACTCTTATTTCTTGCTCTCTGGCACTTAATGTGTGGGGGCGCAAATTTCAGATTCTGAGTTCCAGGGCTCGTTCTGCACCGGTTTCCCAAGAAATTGCTTCCCTTCTAGCTGCTGTTTGCCTTGGAAAATGGGGTTAACAATACTGTATTTGGTGCAGTTGAAAAATGAACTTAAAAAGTGGCAGAAGTGCTCAGTTGGAAGTTCAGGAGAAGAATAGACTATATTCTCTCTGCTGTCTAAGTATCTGACATGTCATTTATCAACATTATATGTGTTTTGTCTCCTAAAAATTGCAGGTTCTTATCCTTAAGGGTCTCAAGCAGCAAGTCAGTTGCCTCTGCCCCTCTCCAGATGGCTTGCACCTGGCTGTTGGGTATGAAGATGGAGCAATCCGTGTCTTCAACCTCCTAAGTGGAGAATCAACTATCACTTTCAATGGGCACAGGGCTGCAGTTACAGCCCTGCAGTACGACCACCTGGGTGGCAGGCTGGTGTCTGGCTCAAAGGTGAGGCTTTGACATCTGGAGCATGGCCCTTTCACACAGATGCCCCATGGGGAAGGCTGACCTGCCCTGAAATGTTCAGTATTTTAAGTGTGGCCTCTGCCCATAGCCACAGGATGGCAGTGAGAGGAGCTGGGGAGCAGCAGGGGCTGCAGGCAGGAGTAGGGCACTGGTAGAGCTGTTAAAGTGAGGAATCTTGTGAGATTAGCAATAGCAAAAGTGTCTCAGGCTGGGGTGGTGGTACATTTATCAGTCTGACTGCACCTCTGGGGAAGCAGTGTCCCTTGCATTAATCATCTTTGTGATTCAAAATGAGAAAGTGTGCTCTCAGGTAATCTTTTCAGTCTCATGGCAGAAGTTTTGCAGAAACAAGGGCCAGTCCCATGGAGACATTCTCTCTGTTCCAGGATACAGAAGTCATCGTGTGGGATGTCATCAATGAGAGTGGCCTCTACCGGCTGAGGGGACACAAGGATGTCATCACTCAAGTCCTTTTCTTGAAGGAGAAGAACTTGTTGGTCACTTGGTGAGCCAGACTAAGAGAAAATGTTGATCAGAAAAGCAGGCATGGTTGTACTTGCAACTTAGACATCCTGTGTGCTACAGCCATTTGTATTTTTCTTCTTGTCTTGTGATATCTCAGACCCACCAGCATCTTTGAATATAATTTTGTGACATACACGTATTTTTTAAGTCTGGTGCCTGAATCCAAGTCTTAGAGCAACTGATATGGCCATACTGAAAAAGATGTTTGGAAAAGAGTTTAAATTGTTGGCAAATCCATCAACTTAAAATTATTGTAACAAAGAATAGTGATAACATGTTCATTATGTATGTAACAGGTTGGGGGTTTTTTTGTGGGTTTTTTTTTTGTTTTGTTTATCTTGAAGAATTAAGTAGACTTACCTTCTGTATGTGTAATTCACACAGCAGTGTGACAGAAAAATTGCTTTCTTGTAAGCTGTAAATACACAAATTAATTAAGACGATAGGGTTTTTTTAGCCGATTTTAAGTTATTCAGCTAAAAGAGCTGCAAGTTGACTGAATCCCTTTGATAATAACTGGTTGACAACAACAGTCACTAATTTTTTACTTTTTATTATGCCATTTACTAGCTTAATAGAAAAGTGCATGCAATCAGTCCAGTTGAAAATTGAAACAACTTTCTTTTGCTTTTTTTTTCAGATGGAAAAAGTAGTATTTTGTTGGTAGATTATACCCATTTCTTAATGCAATTTCAAATATTTGCAGGTCAGCTTCAGTGACTTGACAGATATCTTTTTGCAGCATTGCTGTGCCTTTTTTGTTTGGCTTGCAAAATGTCAATGTTTGAGCAGCTGCTCTGTGATACATTCTGACATATTTTAGATTTTTTTGTATTTCTACCACTTAGAAAAATGGTGAGCTCTGCAGTCTTTCCTTATGTCTGAGTTTTTCTTCTTTGTTGCAGTGCCAAAGACACACTGGTGAAATGGTGGGATCTGGACACCCAGCACTGCTTTAAAACTCTGGTTGGACACCGAGCTGAGGTGAAAAGAGGATGTGTGGAAGTGTTGGGCTGGAGGGACTTGGGATGTCAGGGCTCACTCTGGGCTCTCCTTGCTTTCAGGAGTTGTAAGCTGGCACCATCATATGTATTACTTCCATTAGGCTCCTTATAGGTAATCATCGATAAAGCCAAATTAATAATGAATAAAAATAGATTTTATTTTACACTGAAATACGGTCTCTGATAGCCACAATCAAAGGGACAGTGTCGAGCCCGGGATCGACTCTGGGTGAACTCTGATCCGACCTCTATCGCACTGGATCCGTCTGTTCACGAAGGCTGTAGTTTTTATATGGTTTATTCAGCCTGGGCCAGAGTCTGTCCTTTCCTTTTCAGGGTTTCACATATTCATGTAGTCTTCTTTCTCTGTGTTGGGCTGGACAAAACAGTTCCTGGTAAGCGATGAATGCTAATGAGGAGTGCTAATGTCGAGTTATGGGAACCTGGCATTGGGATGCGTGTTCCTGACTCTGACTGTCGATCATATTCATCGCCTAGGTGTTTCCTGGACTGTTCTGGGGAAGAGCCCATCTCCACAGGAGCCACTCCTTTGGATTGTTAATTAGATTTTTCTCTGCTTCCATCTGCATTTTTGCAATTTTGTGAGGCAACCTCCCTGGCTCTGGCATGTGGGTTTAAATTTTTAAGAATGTTTCTTACAGGCATCTTACAAGCATAACTTATTTCTTGTATATTTCTCGTATATTTCACATAAGCACGAATTATTCCAAATCATATATTACAGGCTTTAGGAGTGAGCAAATGAGAAACTTCCAAACATTTCCAAAAGCTGTCATCACATGCATTGGGTGACAATTCCCATGTGCATGTCCCCAGAGGTGGTCCCAGCTAGATCCATTCTCTATTTGGTTGCTGTTTAAATAGGTCATTTAAAGATGCTGTGCTTTTTTTATGATAGTTAAGGGAGTCAGTTCCTCACATTGTGCCTCTGGACAGGTCTGGGGCATGGCTTTGCTGTCCAAAGAGAAGCGTCTGATCACTGGGAGTGCTGACAGTGAGCTGAGGGTGTGGGATCTCACTTACATCCAGGAGGTAAGACATTCCCCCTGTAACCCCTCAGCCCCCCTGCCCAGCTGCTTGTCTTTGAACTGAGGAGGAACTGGAACATGTTCAAATCTGATGGATGTTCTGGGAAACAGCCAAAGCAATGTCTTTGCTCTCTGACTGGTCCACAAGCTGCGCGTGGGATGGGCTTTGCTGTTTCCTGTGTTTTGCGCTTTCAAGTGAAGCTGCGAGCACTTCCAGAATGAGATTTCCACAGTGTGTCAGATCTTCCTGCCTTCTGACTTACTGTCTTGGTTTTGAAAGACAGGTGTCTGCTAAGGAAGACAGGAGCCTCTCCTGAAATGGAAAGTGTAAACCTTCCTCCGAATTGCTATAATTTTTTTATTAAGGGGCTTTTAGGCAAAAATATAAGAGCAGGAATAACAGTTCTTTATTAGGGAAGAAAATAAAAAAAGATAAAGATAAAATAAACAATGCAGTAAACTAAAACAATACTGACAGAGTCAGAATATGACTTGACACCCTGTTGGTCAGGGTGCTGGTAGCAGTCCGATTGGAATTGTGGCTGCAGTCCTCCTGGAGTGCCAGGTGTGGTTCTGTTGGAGCAGTGATTCTGTAGAAAGGTGTAGTCTTCCTCTGAAGATCTGGTGGAAGAGGTAGCTGTTCTGGGAAGTTCAGTGGAGAAGCTGTGCTGGTGTTCCAGAATCTCAAGATAATATCTGCGTAGGAATGCTTGGCTCTTCCCTCTGGGCCGAGCATCTCACAATGGGATGCTGTAGTTCTTATCAGCCATGCAGTGACAATAGAGGAGTGGTTGTGGAAGAGATAAGGAAAACTGCCCACTTAAAAGAAGACAACTGCCATACAGATGGCAAATAGAATACAACTTGCTTGGCAATCCAGGACACTTACAGCTGAGGAAGACAGCCTTGTGGGTGGATGATAGTCATGGGAGTACATGGAGTGCTTGGTGCCTACAGGAATTCTGTAGGACACTCCAGTGTATGCTAATCAGTTGTATCTCCAGGGAAATGAAGTGTGATCCATAAACCACAATACTATAGCTCTTGAGGTTTAAGGTACTCCTTTTGTTGGTTTTTTTCCCTGTGAGCAGGTAAAAGATCCTGATGAACCAGAATCCAAGAAAAGCAAAGGGTCATCTTCACTTGTAGCAGAAGAAAACACTGAAGAGGATGAGACCTTAGAGCTGGATGAGCGTCCTGAGGAAGTAAGATCAGTTTTCCAGTGCTGTCTCTGAGCTGGTGTATCTAACCCCATTTCATGGTTTATATCCTGATTGTCATATTTAGCCTGTTTGGGAAAATGTGATAATTCTTGTCTTGTTCCATAACAACTTCCTCAGCAGCAGTTGCTGCCTCATCTACCTGCAAAACATCAGCAGAAGTATGTGTACCAAAACACCCACAGATTTATTCTCCACTGACAGTTTTTCTTTCCTTTCTATTTGAGAAGGACTAGCAAATGTATAAATTTAAACAGTGCTAATAGAGCTCTTTCATCAAACATCACAGAAATAAAACAGTTCCTAGCTGGTTTGCAGTTGCTGAGTTCAGTACTGATGCTCAGCTTTGCAGAAACTGAGAGGTTAGAGTTGCACTGTAATGAAATATGGATTGCAGAAAGCCATTTCCACTTGTGCTGCTGCTGGAAACTTCACTGAGTCTGTCTTTCTGGTAGAACTTTCTGGAGTACTGCTCAGATCTCAGGCCACTTGTAGTTGCAGTAGATACCTGACTTTGTTAATTAATTTTCCAGCTTCCTTTCCAGAGGATTTCTCTCCCTTCTATTGCCCTGTTTAAGAGTCTCTGTTCTCAGCTTCTCTGTCCCTTTTGACTGAGCTCTGCTGCCTCTGCAGCATAAAATACCAGCTCTGTCTCTTAAATGGCTATGGTTTGCCAATAAAATTAAGTTATTCTTCTACTGAGACTGCCAATGATTATTTTCAACTGAAATGCAACAAAACACCAGGAGATAAGCTTGTAGCTCACACAGATGCTTGTTTTGTCTCTTTATTATCCTTACTAGCTGTTCTGCCAGGACCCTTTAGGTTAATTTCCCCCTCTCCTTGCCTTTTCTTGTCAGCAGGTTCCTTGAGTTTTCTTGAGAAGGTCATTTGACCTTTCAAACCCAAGTTTGTTCCTCTTTCCCTGTAGCGCATCGTTAAGTGCAGCAAAGTTGGATCCATCTTGCGGGAAGGGAGAGACCGGGTGGTGACTCTCGGTACAGACCGGATGGGCAAGTTTTTGGCCTGCCATGTGAGTAGTGGGGGCCTCTGTTACTGAGCTGTAGAGGAGGCTGGTAGAGAGCTTGGGTACTTTCTGGAAGGGTCAGCCAGGGCTTTCCATACCTTTGAATTTGTTTGCTCTGACTCTAGGGAACAGATGCCGTTCTGGAAGTGTTCTCTGTCCTTTCTGAAGAGGAAATCCAAAAGAAATTGGAAAAAAAAGTGAAGAAAGCAAGGAAGAAAGCCAAGTAAGTAATTTTTTGGATGCTGTCTGTGTCCAGAAGGCTCTAGAATAACTCTACAGTAGCATTACACAGTGGTTGAACTCCAAGCTTCTGGCCATTCTCTTTGTGCTAGCTGTAGTATTTTGGGGTTGATCTTTCTGTGCATCCTTGTGCTTGTCTGAGCAGCCCTGCTCCCAGAGACTAAGGAAATATCTTACTTTCTGTGTCTTCCCTCTGTTAAAAGAAAGCTGAAGTGTGCAAAGAAATGGATATAAAATGGGTTTTTCAGAGCTGCTCAGCTCTACCTGACATTGGTGTTTATACTGCTTGGTGCATCAAAATAAGGTCTTGGTAGGCAATGCAGGAATGAGAGTTTCTTCTGAGAAGTCACAGAGAATCTGATGCTTTATTTCCTGTTTTACAGCAGGCAGAGATACAGGTGAGAGTTTTCTTAATGGTTACTCTGTGTTAAGTGTCTCTGTGTATCCTGGCACTTAACAGGTGCCTCAGAACGGCCCTTAGGGAGAGGTCTGGCTCCAGGGTAGAAACTAAAGCACAGGGCATCTGTGCAAATCTGCAAATCTGGAAATGCATTTTGGCAATGGCTGAGAGCTTTCGGTGAGTGATAGGAGATGAACAGAAACTGGTGGTGCTGTAAAACACAGCTTCTCTTGCCTGTTTTGTATCCATCTTTGTAATGTGCCTTGTGTTTTGGCTCCAGAGGAGGAGGTTTTTTTAGGACAGTTTGTATTTTTGGTAGTCTGCCTACTGGCATGAACTCCACTGTCCACCCTTCACTGTCCCTAGTCTTAAATGTGGTTAGCACTGCTGAGTAAGAGTGAAGTTGTTTTAAGCAGGTTAAGTGGTTTCCTTATGTTTTCTGTGTTGCTATGTTAGTTTGTGTTGGCTGTGCTGGGTCATTTGACTCTCCTCCGTTATCTGACATTTCCAGACAGAACTCCGAAGAGGAGCCTGAAAGGAGTGTGGAGCTGAGCCTGCAAGAAGAGATTCAGCGGGTTGCTAATGTCAAAGCTTCTTCTAAAATCAAGTGAGTGGAAAGCCTTTTGTAGAGTCTGATAAGTGGTTGTGCAGCTACCTGGGGAGAACTCTGCATGGCTCAGTGCAGGCAGAGGTGGAAGAAGTTTCCTCCTCAACACATGTTTAGCTTGGAGCTGGGGAGAGGCCTGTCATGATTTCCAGTCCATTCACACCTCTGTGGCTCAGTGTGCACTTGCTTGTTGGATGTGCTCTGCCTATATTCCTCTGTCTCAGTTGTTTCAATAATTGATCCCTCCAACACTTTGTCTTATTACCCCTGTGTACAGCTCTGATTTTATCTGATCAAACAGGTCCTTTGACTTGATTCTCTCTCCAAAAGGAGAGCTGAAGATGGTGCTGCTGCTCCAGAACAATATCATTGAATTGTACAACTTGGACCTGTCAGCACAAGTGCCCCAGGCTGTCCGTGTGTCCAGGATAACCATTGGAGGCCACCGCAGTGATGTCAGGACGTTGGCTTTTAGCTCTGACAACATTGCCATTCTCTCAGCAGCTGCAGAGTCTGTGAAGATTTGGAACAGGTATGCAGTCTGGTTGTGTCTGTCTCCCAGAATTGAGGGATGCTGTGTTAAGAGAGGCAGTGATAAGAAAGAGGGGACAGTGGAAAGAGATAAAACAGCAAATGAAGTAAAGGAAGCAAATAGAAAATTATTTTTCTTTTCTCCTTATTAGGGAAACTGAGAAACTATAGATCTAAAATTTCAACAGAAGGTCTAAACACAAAGGTCCTACATAGCTGTTGGGTGTAGACTACTTTGCTGTGGTTTTTTCCCAGTTTTTCATTTTTAATAAGAGGTATTAACTGTTACCCTGAACAAGCCTGTTCTTTAGGGAACATGTGGATTTCTTGACATCTTATCTGAAGGATCTAGTATTAGACTGAGTAGGCTGTTGTCTTGATCTAGAGTTTTGTGTGTTGGTGTAGAGTGCTGTCCCAGTGTTTCTTGAGTGGTGTTGATTTCAAGCTCAGTTTCCTCTGAGTACACTGTCTTACACTCTGTCCCTTCCTGAAATGCTGTTTAAAATTAGGAGCTCTGTTCTTGTTCACAACAGCAATAGGTCATGATGGTGGACAACGCAGTGGCATGCTTTTATGGGAAACGTTATTAGCAGTAGTGCTGGGTAGTGTTTGGGTCAATAGGATGGCCCTTACCTTCTGACCCCAGCTGAAGACAGCTGTGGGTAGAGGCCACACTGGAGCATGTCTCACTGAGCAGGCCAGATTCTGTGGGTGATAAGAGGTTTTGGGCTCTGTCTTTGTTCACAGGTCAACCTTGCAGTGCATCCGGACAATGGAGTGTGAGTACGCGCTCTGCTCGCTGTTTGTCCCCGGCGATCGGCAGGTCATCGTTGGGACCAAGGTAAGGAGTGGCCCTCTGAGTCCAGGCTGCCCAGGAATGGGAATGTGTTAGGAAAATGTCACTAAGGCAGCCTCACAGAAAATGCATTGCCTCTCCTGATCTGGAGCACTGCTGTGTTCCCAGAGTCGTTACAGAACTCTTGTGGCTTGAGGTGGAAAGCAGAGTAGAGCTTTGGGAAGGTCCTGATGGAAGTCAGGAGTTTGGTGATCTGTGTGTAACAGCCACCTAATGAAGCTGGCTGCTGGGGGCATGGGTGGCAGGGAGCTCTTCTGCCAGGAACTGTCACGAGTTGTGAGCAGAGGCTGATTCTTTCTCTGTGATGTCTTTCTCCCCAGACAGGGAAGCTGCAGCTTTATGACCTGGCTTCTGGCAGTCTGATGGAGACACTTGATGCTCACAACGGGGCAGTGTGGTCTATTGCTCTTTCACCAGACCAGGTAACTTAGCCACCCTTAAAAGTATCATCTGCACATCTTTTCATGTGATTCTTTCCTATAGTACTGTGTTTGCACCATGGAATTTGTTTTGCACTACATGCTTTGTTCCATGGAAGCATGGAACCCCTCATCCTCCGAGGTGGAGGATGCAGCTGGTAGTGTCTAATAACTTTCTAGTGGAATCAAAACCATAGCAAGAAATAATCTGCCTGAAATTCATCCACCCTACAGATGAAAACATATGGGATAGATTTTACCCTCCTTCTTCATGTAAAATGTTGGACTGCTGTTCCTTTAGAAGGCTCTTATAGGGTGGTGGTCAGTTGTGCGTTATCCAGTAGCAGTAAGAGTCTTAAGCTGCTCACAAATCAAGAGCATATTGTTAGCTGCAGCTGAGATGACTGCTTTGCATCCCAAAGTTTCAATCCAGGTTTTGTTTTGCATTTGGGGTCTTCATCTTAGACCTCCAAAATGAGCTAGAGCTTTTGAAATTGTTTCTGTTGCTCAGCCAATGTGTGCTCTAACCAGAGCAAATGCTCCTGGTGGTGTCCACTTAATCATTAATGGTGTAGGAATGTGGGACATCCCAAAAACCTCCTCTGCATTGGCAGTTCTTTGCTGTAGAATTTCTCTGGGTGATAGGAACTAGTTTCACAGCAACTTTCTTGTTTTCTCCTACAGCATGGCTTTGTGACAGGTGGTGCTGATAAATGTGTCAAGTTCTGGGAGTTTGAGCTTGTGAAGGATGAGAGCAGTGTTCAGAAAAGGTGAGAAGATAAATCTTGTGCTATTGTTGTTGAGAGTGCTTTGGCCTTTGCTGTGCACTGCAAGAACTGCCCATGACATCTGTGTGGAACACATGGAGGAGAGTGTGGGCTCAGTGCAGTTTTGTGGAGACCTGAGCTTAGCTGGAAGAGGCCCACTTGCCTCATTCTGATCCTTTTTTGTGTGTGTGAGTTCAGTGTCTAATCAGGCTGGGCGTGTAGATCATTACCATAAATGTAGCAGTGAAATTCATCAGCCACCAGAGCCTGCTTATTTCCAGTTCTGTCATAGTGAGGAATGAGGTGCTGCATGTTAGAATTCACTTGCTTTCCCAGGGTGCAGTGTGGGACTTGTATCCATTTCTCTTCCTACTGTGTTTGCTTGGGCTAACAGTTGTTTTTTTCCTCTCGTTGCCAGGCTTTCCATGAAGCACGTGCGTGTTTTACAGCTGGATGAAGACGTGCTCTGTGTGCGGTACAGCCCCAACCAGAAGCTGCTGGCTGTCTCCCTCCTGGACTGCACTGTGAAGGTTTTCTACGTTGACACGCTCAAGGTGCATGATCAAACAGGCTGTGAGGCTGTGCAGGAGGGGATGTAGCTGTAGCCTGCAAGATCAGGAATACAAAGGAGAAATGTGTGTTTTATGTGGAACATGTATCCTCCTTCGGGGGCCTGTTTGCTGGCAAACCTGACAGAACCATAGTTGTTCCACACTGGGAACTGGAAGATCCATTTTTCATTTAAAAAGTGTTCTGAGCCTGTAGGTGGCAAGGTTCATTCTAAACCCTGCAGATGTGGTGGTACTCCAGATCTGTCAGGCACTGTGAAGGTGGAGATGAATGTGTCTCATGTGGCGTTAAATAGGGCATGGCAGAGGCAAAGCCTGTGGGAGGAGAACCTTCCTTGTGAGCAGCGTGTGGTGGATTTGTGAGCTGTGTATTAGCATGTGAATATTATGGAGTGACACAAGACAGATTGGTGCTGGCAGTTATGTGGAGAGGAACAGAAATGAACTCCATTGACACTGGTGATTGGTACCAGAGTTAGTTAGGGAACAAACAGAACTAGTTCAGCTTCCTTGGCTACTTCCAACTTCTCATTTCTAGCTTCATGACCCTGCTGCTAACAGTGTTCAGGGCAAGAATGAAAGTGGGGCAGTGCTAGAAAAACAGCTCCCGAGGCAGAGCAGAAGTAGCATGGAACTTGAGATTTGCACACCCCTCTACCCAGCATGTCTGAGTCATCTTTCTTCTTCTTCAGTTTTTCCTTTCTTTGTATGGACACAAGCTGCCAGTGCTGTGTATGGACATCTGCTATGTAAGTATCATTAAGGCTGTGTAACTTGGGACTGTGGTGATATGGATGAGTGTGCAAACCTCTGCTGGCATCAAGGCCTCTAGGATGATGCTTTCTTGTCACCTCCTTGTTCCTGACTTAGCAGTTTCTGGGTGGGACACAGCAAGCCCCTTCTTATTCTGCAGTCTTGTGCTCACTGGAAGGGGTATCAGAGTTGGGGTCATTAACGAACTGACTCTAGGGCATTTTGTGAGTGAGTGGAAATCAAAATGTTGTGATGGTCCCTTGCACTCATTGTAACAGGTATAACCTGCTTTCTGCTTAAGTTACAGTGTGAGGGGAGCCTGAATTGTTAGTGGGAGCAGAGGGCAGGTGCTGAGAGGAAGCAGCCTCTTCGTGCCTGTTCATTCTTGGGCTGCATCTTGCTCTGAGGTATCTTTGGAATGAAGCTCATTGAAAGCCAAGAAAAATGTCAGGATATAACCAAATACCTGCAGAGGGTCAGAGGGGGGCCAGAGTGCTGTCAGTGGGCTGTGCCAGTACCATGGACCACTGGGAAGGAGGTGGAGGGATCAGGAGGCCACATTTCAGGAGCCAGCTGTCTGCCTACTCAGCAGTGCGGAGTCACTGGGGCAGCAGCACTTCCTCGTGGGGCTGCCAGTGAGCTCCCCACACCCTCCTCTCTCTTTGTTGCTCTCTAGGATGGGACTCTAATTGCAACTGGCTCTGCTGACAGGAATGTGAAGATTTGGGGCTTGGATTTTGGGGACTGTCACCGTTCTCTCTTTGCCCATGATGACAGGTTAGTCAAATCCTACAGCATCTTTGGACTGTGGACTTGTCTCTAAGGAGTTGTGATCCAGCAATAATCCTTTTGTCCAGCACAGACAGGGGGAGTTCTGCAGTGTTCCCCAAGTGGATAAATTTGAGCCTTTTTTCTCTTCCAGTGTGATGTATCTACAGTTTGTGCCCAAATCCCATCTCTTCTTCACAGCTGGGAAGGACAGCAAGATTAAGCAGTGGGATGCAGATAAATTTGAGCATATCCAAACACTGGAGGTAGGAAGTTTTGGAGTCTGTTGAAAGGAAGCATTATCCCTGCATGAGCAGGATTTTCCTTAGGGGTGGAAGTTGGGTGATGTTGATGTCATAGCTCTTCTGTTATCCTTGCAGGGGCATCACCAGGAGGTTTGGTGTTTGGCACTCAGTCCCAATGGAGACTATGTGGTGTCAGCATCCCATGACAAGTCTCTGCGACTCTGGGAAAGGACAAGGGAGCCACTGATTTTGGAAGAGGAGAGGGAAATGGTGAGAGTTGCATCTTTCCTACCAAAACCAACTTCCAGACCTTTTTTTTTTTTTTTTTGTCTTTAGTGGCTTTCTGCATGTCTGTTGCTTACAGTCTTAGACATTCTCTTGTGCTCCTTTCAGCACAAGTATGTTTGGGAGGCAGTTCAGCAGGTGGCTGATGTGGAGGGATGGACAGCGCTGCTCCTCTTAGATGTAGTTTGTCCCTTTTCCAACTGTGAGAGGTCCATTCTGTCTCAGTAGCAGGCCCCAGAGCTCAGGGATGCTGGAAGAAGCCCCTTCTATATCATTTGAGCATGTATTGGGAGGAATCATAAATTCAGAAGGACTTCAATAAGAAGGAGAGTCTGGAGGTGTCTAGTCTGAACCCTTGCTCACTGCAGGATGATCTTAATGCTATATCAGACTGCTTAGAGACTTGCCTTCATACACTGACATCTCCAAGGAAATAGATTTTCCACACTGTCTGAGCACCTATTCCAGTATTGAGCCACCATTGGGGTTGGCTGATGTGTTTGTTTCACGTATCCAATCACAGGTTCCCTTGGAACAATTTGTGACTCTATATTTTTGCTGGATCCCTCAGATCCCTGTTTCTCTCACTCCTTCCTAAGGCAGTTCTTAAGCCACAGTGAGGAGGGAGGAGACAGAAATGAAGAAGCAGGAGTGGATGAGAAACCTGCAATAGATATTTGGGGTTTTTTTATCCCAGCCTGTTTGCCAGAGCTGACCCACATGCTGTACCTTGATGCCCTGTGTTTGGTAAAAAGAGAGATAAAGATATCTCTTTTCCAGATTCCAGAAAAGTTTGTTTTGGGTCAAGTTTGAATAGCAAGGTGGCATGAATACACCAGTAGTGAACTATGCATAACATAATTGGTGTCCTCTCATGTGAGAGATGGCAGACCAGAGACTCTTTCTTTTTGCAACTCAGGACAACCCTGGGACTTTTCTAGATTTGTTCCCTATGTGTTGTGTGGCTGGTGAAAGGTGTGCTGAACTGTAGTGTCTGTCTCAGCTTGGTGGAATCCTGAAGGGCTGTTGCTGCACCCAGAGCAGAGACCTGGATTTCTTTCTCTGTGGGAGATGCTAGAGTTCACTGTGGAGTTGGGACCAGGGACAAATGGGCATTTTGCCACTGGCATTGTTGGACTCTGCTGATTGGTCCTGGTTTTGCAATGGGCTGCATGAAGCCCTCCAGGTTGTCTTGCTCAAATAGTCTGGAAGGGACTTGCACCCTTGCCTTACTCACTGCTGTTAATGCGTTGTGTTCTCATCCTCTCTAGCAACGAGAAGCTGAATATGAAGAGAGTGTGGCAAAGGAAGAGCAGCCTGTGGTGAGTTGCACCATGTGAATGTGTGTCAGTCTGACTGTGCAAACTCTGGAAAAGCTATTTCTGTAAGAGGCATGGAAGAGGTACCAGGGAGAAAGGAACATTTTCTTGCTTTGAGGCAGTGCAGGGGGGAAGGGGGTGCTGAAGCTGTGGCTGCTCCATGGTGCAGTTGGTTGTGGTGCTGTGGAAGGACAGAACTGCAGCTCTGTATTTTGTATTTTGTAGGTGGCTGGAGAGAGGCAAGGAGAGACGGGGCTGGCAGGAAAGAAGACCATTGAAACCATCAAAGCGGTAAGGTGCTGTGGCTCTGCCAGCGTGGCTTTGTGCCTTACCAGTGTCTCAAGGGGGCTCTCATGGGCTCATAGCATCAGTTTGAAGAGTAATCTGTGCTGTCACCTAGGGGCAGATTGCTCTTGCATGCAGGGGCAATCTGTCCTGCTCAGAAGCCAGCAGGGAGGGTTTTGACTCTGGAGAGGTCACACACCAGGAATTCTTTCCTCCTGAGAGGAATGAGGTGTGAGGTTCCTCTAGCTGCGTGTCACATGTGGGACAGACAGAGCTGCTCTTGCGCTCTGGAGTTTGCATCCCAAAGGAGCAAAAGGCAGCTGGGATGTTATCAAGGCATTAGGCCTCTCCCTGAAGGGCTGTGCAGTCTGGTGGGGATCTGTGGAAGGTGGAAATGTATTGTGATGCTTGACATGGGAGATGTGCTAGGAAGGTGTGGGGTGGGTAATTCCATGGCTGCAGATTTCAACGGTTTGGTGATTTTCAGAGGAAATCCTTAATCTGAATAGTGAAAATGGCCTGACCCTGGCTTGTGCCTCAAAGTGACACTCCTTGGGGGTGGTGGTCAAAGCAACACCTGAAGCTGCAGCAGAGAGCACCCAGGGCAGTGGGGGAATGTGGGTGACATCTTCAGGACACGACTTGTGTGTTCAGGGCAATGGTTAGCAGGGGAGATGCCTTGTGGTGCTCTCTGTCAGCATTTCTGCTTCCACCTCCATTTGTCCAGCTGAGCTTTGTCCTGGCTTGTCTGGTGTCACTGATGTGCTGTTCTTGTGCTGCACAGGCTGAGAGGATCATGGAAGCTATCGAGCTGTACAGAGAAGAGACAGCAAAGCTAAAGGAACACAATGCCATATGCAAAGCTGCAGGAAAAGAGGTAAAAGACTGAGGAATGTAAAAATCCCAAGGTGTGTTTGGCATATCCTTCCAGCTCAGGTGGAAAGGCTTAGCATGCAGATATAGTCAGGACAGCTGAAAACAGCAGACATTTGCTCAAATCTTTTGGAGAACTAAATGGCTCTGTGCTCTGGGGCATAATTAGGGGTTCTTGCCAATGATCTTTATGCCTAAAGTCTTATCAGTATGTAAGTTTTGTCCCTGGAGGAGTGTGCTGCTGCAGGTTCATCCTCAAGCTTCATCTTTGCCTTCATCTCAACACTCCTTGCTGAATAAGGGGCTGTCATAGAAGTGGGAAAAGTGACAAGTGGAAGAAAATTCATCCATGTTTGAGTTCATAATATATTGTCTGAGAATGAGATTGTCTGATGGCTTCAAATGAGTCCTTCAGCAACATTCTGGGCAGGGTGTGGGAATTGCAGGAAGACACTCAGTAAAACTACTACTACTACTGTGGGTAAAAGTTTGCTCTGAATCTGCATTTATACACACACCTGCCTCACTCTAACCCATTCTGTGTCTCCAGGTTCCCTTCCCTGTCAATCCCATTCTCCGTGCCTATGGAAATATTACCGTAAGTGGAATGCCCAGGCCACAGGCTGTAGTCCATTCTCAGCTGGAGTGGGGCTGGTTGATTTGCTGGCTGAGCCAACATGCTGGGTTGCTGTGGGGAAGGACTGCTTAGTTCATCTTTTTTGCTTGTGCAAAGTGAACATAATTTAGGGTTTTCATGTAGATGTTTTTTTGTTTTTTAAAATTTTTTAAAATTTTTTAGTATCATGCATGTGTATTACAAAGGTTTAACCCTGTCAGAGTTAAACAATCCTGATGGTAGCCATGACTTTATGATGTTCCTTGTCATGAGCCAGGGGTTTATAGTCTCCTCCAAGATACAGGAAAGCTAGTTCAAACCTTCCCTAGGTTTATTTATGTGGTGTTGCTACAATTACTGTTTCTGTTCCTATTCCTGCAGAGTTTACATTGAGAAAATTCTGAATGGTAGTTCAATGCCTGGGTATTGCAGGCTAGAGCTGGTACCCTTATTCACTCATGTCATACTACTGCACAACAGTTCTCAGTAAATTCTGCAGGTTTTTGAGATATTACAAAATATGCAGACATGGATGTGTGGATTTCATTGATAAATAAAAGTCCACTACTCTGAGTACATTAGTTTTTGTTTTTCTGGTATATTCCAATATGCACTCCCAGACTGTGTTTTTTAAGTACCCTTAGGAAGATCCTTGTTTTTTCTCTCTCCCCTTTTCATGCAATCATACAATGGTTTGGGTTGGATGGGACCTTCAAGATCATCTGGTTCCAACCCCTCTGCCCTGGGCAGGGACACCTCCCACTAGACCAGATTGCTCAATGCTGAATGTCAGTGCCAGATGAAACAGCCTTTGTCTTCCTTCTTATTACCTGCAACCACCTTGCAAGAGCCCTTCTGTCCCTCCGTGATTATAGGTCTATTTAGTTATAGAAGTGAATGGAATCTTATGAATTAGTAGTTAGAGGCACTTTTCTTTCCCAATTCCCAGCTCTGCTCTGGGGATCTTTTCCCATCTCCCAAATGCTTCCAGCAGATAAACAGGAATAGTAGGAATTAAGTCTGGGAGATGAGTTTGTAAGGTTTTTTATATATGATTTGTTTTACCAAGCTTTTTGTCCAATTTTACAAGATTCATTGACATAAATTGGGATGACTTAGCTGATTAAATATAAATTAGATTTTTCACAACATTCTTCACCAGTGTAGAGTATCCTGAGAAAGCTGAGGGAGAACTTCTCAGAGTGGCAGCTGACTGAAGGCGAAAGGGTTTCCTCTTTGTTATATTCAGCTCGATGTGTCTGTCTCTCAGGATGAGATGGTGTGCTTTTAACCATGTGAAATGGACCTTAGGGCATGTTGGTCCTGGAATGTTTCTTATTAAGCAGGGCTGTTGTCTTTCCTCTGTTGCAGCCTTCTGCCTACGTGCTGGAAGTTTTCAAGAAGGTCAAGTCGAGGTGAGTCCCAAGAGCTACACTGCTGAACAGATTTGTGACTGAGTGTTGGGTTTCTAGGCCCAGGACTGGCTGAGGTCCTGGAGTGGTCTCTCATGCAAGGTGTGGGCAGTGCTAGAGAGTCTGGAGTCACTGTTCCCAGCAGCCTCTTTTGGAACATGCATGGAACTGGGGAATGGGAAGTGTTCCTTCCATGGGGAGTGTGGACTGAAGCTTCTGCTTGGAGATGTGCATGCATGTGGAGAGCAGTTTGGGGATGCTGAGGAGGGAAGGCTGTGTGCCTGCTCCCTGTGCCACAAGATGCCTGGGCTGTGCAGATGCAGGGCAGTCATGGACCAGCTGTGAGAAATGCTTAGCACAGCTGAGTACCAGAACCCACATATGTGGATGTGTTTCCTGCTCATCTGTAGCAGTGTAGTGGCTGAGGCTAATGCTTGTGTCCCTTTGCTTTTTCCTTCAGTGAGCTGGAAGAGTCTCTCCTGGTGCTGCCTTTCTCCTATGTCCCTGACCTGCTCAGACTTTTCAATGAATATATTCAGCAGGGCTCAGATGTTGAGCTTCTGTGCCGAGCTCTCCTCTTCCTGCTCAAGTGAGTCCTTCATCTGCCCGGACAGTATCTGGGCTTTCTTCTGAGTCTCTGGGCCTGAAACTCTTGGAAAGCATCCTTGGGAATAAACACATGGTCTCTGCAAGAGATGAGGAATCTCTGCAGCCCACAGTGAATGGTGTGTGGGAATGAGCTGCTTGGATGCAGAGTGCTGACATGCCCAGATGGGGATGCTGGTCCTGGTGGCCCAAGTCTCACTGGAATGAAAAAATCCCACATCAAGTCTGATGAGGCATTGTTGGTGGCACAGAGTCACTGTAGAGCCTGTGTCCCAGAAAGACCTTCCCCCTGAACCACTGTTAAACTTAAGAGAACAGCTTTTCCAGATAAATTTGTCCATGCCTGTCCATGTCCAGTGTCTGGGGAAGA
>VYZP01001736.1:43715-82287 GCA_013400635.1 Hypocryptadius cinnamomeus | reverse complement strand
GAAAAGTCAAATCCTAACTCCTCTAAGAGACAAGACAGGCCATTGTGATGGTGCAGATGTGCATGGACTTACGGGACAGAGATTCCACTGGTGCATCAGCAGTCCCTGTGACACAGCAGACTGTGAAAAAAGTGACTGAAATATTGGCAATGTGACACAATCTGTCCTTCACTAATTGATTGAAAAACCTTGCCACAAAAAAAAACCCCCCCAAAAAAAAAAAAAAAACCAAAAAAACCAAAAAAAAACCCCAACCAAACCAAAAAAAAACCCCCCAAAAAAACTCAAATCAATTTAGATGGCTAACTGAAAAAAATCAGAATGTCTTCCTAGTGATCCTAGTAAAATCCATCACAGAAACCTTGCTGCCAAGGTTTTTGCATTTGCTTTTTGTAATTTGAGTTGATGGTATGTAAATACTTTGCAATCAAAATTCCCTTTATAATATTTTTGGTTTATCTCTGGTCCCTGTTATGTTTCTCCTGAACATTTTTCATTCTTATCTCCTTTCTAGAAAAGTACTATTGTCCCCTGTCACTGTGCTATTACATGGGATCCTACCAGCTATTTGAAAATCAATTTAAATTTTTTAATTAAATTAACATGAAGACTAGTGTGTATATATATATATATATATATGTATATACACACATACTTCTGGCATACAGAAAAATAGTTTTTGATAATTCATTTTGTGCAAAATATCCTTTTGTACACCATGAAATGTAATTTTATCCACATGAGTGAATGCTGATGAGGTGCTTTTGAAGAACTGTGGGCAAAAATTACCAGCCATATTCAACTTTGCTGTAAAGGTGAAAAGAATAATGTTATAATGAATGATAAAGATATGAGAGCATACACATAAAGGCCATTTACAAAAAAAATTTATAGAGAGCACCATCTTTTTATGCAGTATTATGCTGCCTTCCAACAAAAAACCCTGTAACTTGTGTATATTGAGCATTAAAATATAGCAAAGCATAGGGAGATTGTGAATAATCTGGGTTAATTTTCTTACCACAAAATGTCAGTGCACCAGGCTAGAATGATCTGGGGTTCACAGAAAGAACTGGTAGTATCAAAATCTCTCTTCCTCACTTTTGTTCTGGAGCTCAGCCAAGAGCTATTGATGGGAAGACTCCAGTGGGTCTGGGATCATTCTTCAGCCTTTTCTCCACCTTGCCTAAAAACCACTTTCCATTTTGTCTATGTACTTGTTCAAAGTTTCACTATAGACCAGGAAGTATATTTGAAAAATATGTGAGCTGTCACTGGGTACTCTTAAGCAGTATAATTCTTTTATTCTGGCTTGATGGGCTGAGCAATTGATTTATGGCTGTTTATTTCTGCTGTGGTTAATTAAGTGGGAAGGAATAACTCAGGGGCTGCATCTGCCAGCAAGTGGAGCTCTTTGCTAGCCTAGGGAGGTGTGTCCTCACCAGGAGCCTTCCTCCATCCCAAACTGAACCTACTGGAGAGCTGGTATTCAGGTTTGATTTGGCCCTTTTGCAACTTTCACATCATGTTCCAGTTCTGTTGGTTTGTAAAGCAAGGGGATGATGGTTAAAAACAGGCAATTTATATTTCCATGGAGATTTTGATTTGACAGCCAGGTACTGTATTTATTCCCTTCACCCCTTAAAAGGAAGGGAAGATTTTAACATTTCATTTTTAGTTAATGTATTTGTAAGAAATACATCCCAGTAATTTTAGTAAAATGGTGCAGCTGCCATATCAGGAATAAGGGGCATGCAGGGGACAGTTTTCCTGTACTTTTCACACTCTGGGCTCATTGGCCACTGATGAACGTTTACAGGAATAGTTCCTTAGAGCAGGATGTCACCCCAGCTGTTCCATGATCTACTTTGTGGTTTCATCAATGGTTTGAAGTGTAGGGCACTGAAGGATCTTTCAGTGAGAACCACTGTTCCAAGAATAAACTTTATTTTAAATTCCTCTTCTTTTCTACTACAAACTGCCTGATTAAGAAGGATTTTTAACTAAAATATATAACTTTCCAGTCACATAAAGGAACACACCAAGAAAATGTCATTCAATCAAGATGAGATGTCAGGATTAGTTTTCTAACTCAAACTGTCAAATGAATCCTCAATGAAATCCAGATTGAACATAGCATTTGCCTGCTAATGCTAGAGGTATTCTTCTTCATGTACTTTATTAATGTTGAAGCCTCATTTATTGATGCTGGTGTGTGGTTCACTTGGTATGTTACTCCATATATGCTGGCAGTGTTTTACCCTAATCATTCTATACATCCACTGGTTAGTGCTAAGTCATCCAGCTTTCTGGAGGTGGCTCATTTTGTGCACAAACTTATGCTCTGAAGGGCTCGTGCTTGTTCCCTCAGAGCCCACCAGTATTCTTACTCCCCCATGGTCAGAATGTTATTGCCACACTTAGAGAAAAGCAAATCTATTTTGGCAGGAAAAATATGTTATTTTAGGTGTGTAACTCCAATATAATAAGACAGAAAGCGGAATACGCATGCTCTCCTCACACATCCTCATGTGCTCAGCAGGGAACTCGCTCTTTCCTCCTGCTGTGCTGAGGATGAGTAAAGCAGAGAGAATTCACCACTACCCTGAGAGGGCTCCTGCTCACTCCATGGCTTCAAACTGAAGCTGGAGGGGAAGGGAGATTGGATTTCTGGAGGGGTTTAAAAGAGTTAAGCTCCTTTTCTCAGTGTTTCTGAGGAATAGCAATCAGTAAATTAGCAATGTGAGTCATGCTAGTAACAAAAAAAAAAGTCCAAGAAAGTAGAATTTACATCCCCAGTGTATGGGTGGAAGCACAGACTGGGAGATGGGTTAAGTGAATTCCCACCTGGTGAAGTTGGAAATTGTGTCCAGCTCTCTTGTGAAATTGTGTCCAGTACTCAAATCCTACTCCATGAGGCCTCTCACTTTTGCTCCTTTTGAAAATAGTGATTTTATGAGCCATCATTTACTTTTCTGTGCTTTCATTGCCATGACAGAGTTCCCTGGAAATGCTTTGCAGCCTTCCATGGCTGGCCAGGTCTTTACAGCCCTGGACATATTCAAGCAGAGCTTTGAAGGAGACCTGCTTAGACAAACTGTGTGAACTCTGGAAACAATGGAAATAGCTTCCAGCTTGGCTCCCCTGGCCCTGAAATCTCCTGGAGCTTCTTACCCTGAGCTGGCTCAGCAGCTTTTGAGAAAAGATGCTGCTCCCTCTCTTCTTCCTGACCCATTGATTTCTGGAAGGAGTTTAAAAAAAAAAAAAGAAGAATTTTTAAAAGCATGTAATCATAAAATGCAAATATTAAATAGCTACAATCCTCCCCTTGTAGATGTCATTTCTCAAGTGGAAGGTAGAGAAAATCACTCACTGTATCTAAGGAAAAAACTGCTCCCTAAACAAGCACTGAGAAGAGATCTCTATAACTAAGCATGAAATGAAGGGGAAACAATCTCCATAAGATGAGAGTGGCTCCTGCCAGCTTTCCACAGCGCTCTCCCTCCCTGTAACCTGTTGTGTTTCCCAGCCTCCACAGAAACCAAAGCTCATCTGTGCTTTCCCTGAGGTCTTCAGGGGACTGATTGTTTTTCAGAGTGCAAAGACCTACTTCATTTAGCTTTTGGGGGCTGTCAGTCATATATTCAGAAGAGCACACCTGTATATCTCTGCAGGATCACCTTGTTTTATTACTGCTGCAGCACAGTGAGACTGCGCCTCAGATCACTCCCCGGCAAATCTGGCTTTTGTTCCACATAAAAGTCAGGTCTCCCAGAAACCACAGCTCAGTTTAGGAGCATACTCAGGGACTGTGGCCTTTTACAAAGCAAGGAAGGCAGAGAATAGTTTCACTCAATCAGAACAAAACAAACAAAACCCTCTTTTCTGAAAACTCAGTGCAATAAGCCTCAAGGCTTCAGTAACTTGTGCTCCTCTCAATTGTGTGTGACTTTGTTAGGGGATCATTAGTTAAGGCTAATGAGTGCTTGCCTACACACTCTCATCTCCATAACTCACACACCAGCACTTGTCTCAGAGCATTACAGTGACATTACATCAGCCAACAGAGCCAACTGTGATTTATTAGAGTGCAAAACAAAAACAATGTGAAATTAGTTAGGATGGATATGGGGAGGTGAAAATTGCTGGACTCTGATCTCTTGTATTTCCCTCAGAGAGGATACAGTCATTCTGCCCATATCAAGGCCCTTGTATACTCTTTGCTGTATCTTTGTATTCAAAACTACCATGCAGAGCAGGCTGGATTTTGTGGCTGGGTGTTCACATTCTCTGTCAATTCCCATGAGCATTGAAGGAGGTGTCAAAACTCTTTAAACTCAAGGTAAGGCACAACTGACAAAATCATACCCGTAAGTTCCAATAGGGAGGTGTAACATTTAACTCCAATGGAAGAGTGCAGGGCCAGTAAACTGAAGAAGTGCCTAAATGCTCTGATGGATCACTGCCTCCTTCTGCCCTGTTTTACATCAAACTGGAGCACTTGAATTGAACAGTAAAGACAGAGCAATGTAGCCATAATTCATGGCCAGACAGTCCCAATTTAACTAAGACACCCTCCCCTTTGAATTGAGTCAGTGTTGAGAGCTTAAATTGAGCCAGGGATGAATTTGTAGCTTTGTGTCTGTGTGTTGCATTCAGCCCTGGAGAGGTCTCTCAGAGGAGATGCTGGAATGACTGGAGCCTCTCTGAGCTCCTGGTGCTGCAGGAGGGGCAGTGAGGGCTGTGCTACAGAAGGTGCTGGTGGGTGGTCAGCTGCACAGCAGGGCCTGATGCTGAAAGCCCTGGCTGGCATCAGCATTCAGAAGGTCTGCTCACACCTAGCTCCCAACAGGAAGCTTCCCATTCCACAGGGCGAAGATACGCCTCAAGAAAAGTTTAAAGGACCAGAGATAAGAAAGTAATGCAATATTTTGTCACTTCTCTCATGTTGTTCTGTAAACAATGGACAAGTTGGATAAATGCATTATTTTGCTAAGTATTTTGATGTTTTATAATTGCTTTTTCAGTTTAGGCTGTTAGATAGGTGGAGTCTCTGGATGTGCTGCAATTGTTATCAAACAGAGAAAAGTTAATTCCTGAATAAGGCTTCTTTGGGCCATACAAACCACAGAAGTAAATGTTATTGGGGTCAACTTTGGTTGTCTTTTCAATGATTTTCATGTAGGGGCTTTGGGCAGGGGTTTATTTCACAATCCTTTGTGAAAATAAAAAAGCAAACTCAAGAAAATAGCAGGTTATATGAAAGTTCAATCACAAGGGAATAGTTAAAAGAGTTGAAGAGTTCTTTTAAGCTCTCCAAGATTACAGTGGAGTTATAAAGAGGAGGTTTGGACTGACCTCAAATAGAGTAAGGTAAAACTATTCAAGAACAAAAGTAATATTTTTCACCTTCAGAAAACTGAACGTGCACATATGGACACTTCTGCTCTTTCTTTAAACATTGGTTATGGAAAAAAAGACATTCATAAATAGTGTGAGATCTACTGATAAAATCAACAAAAGCAATTTGGTACCTCTTGCAGAGAACAAGCCTGACATTTAAATGAATGCCCAGAGCAGTAGATTGAAGAGAATAGGTAGATGGTTATATCCATTGCCTGCTGTCTTTCTTCTTCCCTGTCTTTTAGGGCAGTCAGAGTTGGAATAAAAGAGGCGAGATTATCTTCTTTTGGAAAGGACTAAAAAATTAACTCTTTTCACTTTATGGAAATCAGGGATGACATATCTTCTTTTATTATTACCATCATCCATTTTTATTTTCATCCCTAGTGCAATGCTTTGAGAATAGTTCGAATAAATAGAGTAAAACTTCAAGGAAAAGAAAAGGTCATTCTGTACAAACAAATATCAAAAATAGGTCAGTAGCTTGTATCATAAACCCTTCTTTACGCTCTGGTAGTGGTAAAGGTTATTCAAGACCCAGAAAGAGTCCCAAAGGTTACCCCTTTGGAAAAAATCCCACCTGGATCAATACTGTTCCACAGCATTGTGCGGAAACCAGATTATTTCAAAAAATAATGGAGCATGGAAAGGAGGTGAGCATCAACCTACAAAGAATTGAGGATAAAGCCAGCCCTGCAGGCCCCAGGGCCACCTGTGATGACTGTGGCACAGCTGCCTGGGCAGCCCTCTGCAGGCAGCTCCCATCCCCCTGCCTCCCTGCTGGAGCCGCAGTCCTGCAGCCTTGGCAAACCCCTCTGCCAGCAGCTGCTCTGCTGCTTACACACAAACTTCCTTGGGCACTTTTTTATTTGGATGAAAGCTTTTTGCCCCTCTCAGTCTGCAGAGCTGCAAGGAATTCACAGTTAAGATTCTAAATTACATAAAACAATGGGGGGAAAAATCCATCTTGTTAAGAAGTTGTGTCTCTAGAGTGCTGAGGTTGCCAGGCTGGTGGTGTAGTAGAGCAGAGAAACACTGGTTCTCTGGTTTTGGGTGGGTGGTCTGTGAAATTTCTTACTGCATTTTCCCCCTTTCAAAACAGGTCTTGTTTAAAGTTAGTAGCTTTTTGTAGAACATGTCTACAATGTACTGTGCCTGTCTTAACATGAGCTATAGAAATTTCAGTCTTTGTAGACTTGGGCTGCAAGCCTGCTGAGGTAGAAATCCATGACTGTTTTGTGTTTTGTTTCCTTCAGTACTCCATTGGGAAGTTAGAGGACATCATGTCTGAAGAGCTTTGGCCTCTCAGAAATGCAGCCCAACTTCTGATCAGACTGAGATTTGTGGGCAGGCACTAGCCAGGTAAGGACAGCTGTCAATGGCTGTTGGTTGTGCACCTGCAGAGACCAAGGAAAACCAAGTTCATGTCTGCTGAACAACAGTTACTGCTCAGCATGGTTTGCCATTTATCCAGAAATATGCATAACCCTCCTGGGGAAGTGTCACTGAGTGAGATGGAAGGGCTAAAAATCCATTAGTGCATTAGTAAATCTACTCTGAAGAGAGTAAGGGCTAATCTGATCTATTGAGGTCTACAATATTCCCATGGCAGATGATTTACAGTGCCTTCAAGTGCCAGTGCAGATCATTGCTGCTGCCCAGGGGTCATGGGGGCACAGCCCTGGTTGCACAGTTTGCAGAGCAGTGGCAATTGAATTCTTCGTTTCAGTCACAGCCAGAGGTTTTTCATTTGACTTGTACTTATTTTCTTTTCTAAACTTTAATAACATGAGTTAATCACCCAAGTCAGATTTCTGCCTGCTCTGTTCAAGAAGCACCAAAGGGTGTTGGTGCTGTGAAGTCTGAGCTGTAATCTCAACAGTGCTCAGTTTCAAGCATCAGAATAAATATCTCTGTGCACCTGAGCTTAACCCATGATCCTTTTCCTCCTGACACTCCAGTGCCAAACCCATTGTCTCTCCCACACTGATCAGGAACATTTGAATGACTTATTGCAAAACACAGTGGTATCATACAGGTCTCTGCAGCCAGTCACAGATGGCTGTGACCTGTCTAGAGACCCACTCACTCTCAAATACAGAATAACTGTAGATGGTAAATGTCATGTGCTGAATACAGCTTGGGACCTGGGCCTGATGGTGCAGGGCAAGATTCTGGTCTCATTCTGCCCCCAATGAGACCAGGGAAGAGTGATGGCTCTGGGGACCTCCCTGCTCGCCCAGACACAGCTCCCCTGTCACTGCCTCAGCCCCAAGATGCTGCTGCTAAAGTCCCTGCTAAACAAGTCAACCTCTGCTATGAACAGGATCTGTCCTCTTGCTACAAGACACAGAGGAAAAATGCTGTGACTCACTCTGGGCTCAGGGTCCTGACATGCCTTTGTATTGTCACTGCTGTTGCAAAAATCAGCTCTTATTTTTCAGACTCCATTAGCAGCTGTGTGATGCTTTGGCACTCCCACTGCTGAGCAAAGATTATTGCATCCAGTGTTAAATCAAGGGGTGCATTATAGTGGAAAAATGTTATTTTGCATAAATAACCTCCTTGAACCTTCCCATGTCAGTCTCCAGTCTGTTTCTGGGACAGAGACACGCCGTGTTTTCCTCACAGCAAAAATCACATAAGTAATGAAGAAAAACTGGGAAGAGGCTGACATAGGAGTCAGATTTCTCGTTCTGAGGCCTTTATCCACTCATGGGGAAAATTGCTGTTCTTCTTTCAGCATTGTGTAAAATAGAGTTTGTTTACAGATAAAGAAATAACACAAGGGTGCAGTGGAATGAGGATAAAACTTCACATACTGACTCTCTTTGCTTACTCAGAAAGAGTGGGTAGTCTTGTCTAATTCTGAAGTTTCTTTTATGTTTTTTGTTACTCTGTAGGGACAATATTTTTTCCTCGTTTTGTTGGTTTAAGGTGAGAACTCTTCCATAGGTTTTTATGCTTGATGCCTCTTAAAGAAAGATGGAATTTTATGTGGTAAACATTTTTTCTCACTATTTCTTCTTGGCTAGGCTTCTTAATGAAGTCTCTTTCCAAGAGCCAAGTGTAAATTTGAAACACTGGCTTCAGTGCTGATGGCTGAAGCTGCTGAACCAGTGGATAGCCCAATGACACATGGATATCATATTCTGGTTTAAACTTCTGAATACATGAGCTTCATTTTGCCCCCTCCAAAAAGGTGTAGCTGGCCCATGGAATTCTGTCCTGCAGCTGCTCTTGCTGCCAGTTTCTTGTGTAGTAAAGTATTGGATTCCAGTGGTGCTGTGAACTTCATCACTTGTGAAAAGCATTTCTGCACATGCAGGACTGTAAAGTGACACTTGCCAGGTGGTTTCTGTGCTCAAGCACATCTGCTTTGCCTCTCACAACTTCTAATTGTAAATGCTCTTGATGCTGGGCTTGAGTCTCCTTCTTACTGTCACCATTGAATAATGTGTGAAATTTCTGTAGTCTGCTCTGAAATGACACCTAGTCACAGTGACCTGTAGAGAGGCAGAGAGGAATTTCACACTCTTTGGTATGGTCTGTGATCTCAGGTAAGAAAATATCACACTATCTCTTCTTTAATAGATGATTCCCCTCGGTTTAGATAAAAAAATACTTTTTACCACATAAAACTTGATGGAAAAAATTAAATGGAAGTAGTTAATTTGTAGGCCCATTTCATATCTTGAAAATTTCAAGGCAATTTCGTTTAAAATGCCAGAATATTTTAAATGCACTGTTTTAGAAGTACCATAGGTCCTTGAAAATATCCTTTCATAGAATGTGGCCTTCTAAATGTTTAATTTAACAGCTGATAATAGGATTCAGGCTCTTCAGGCTGAGAGCTTTCAGAAGTTTATTCAGCTTGTTTATCTAGATAGAGCAGGGACAGAGCATGTAATTGAATAAACAATGGTTTAATTAATTTTTCAGTTTTGCAGTACAGCTCACTTGTACATGTGGGTGATAGCCTCTTTGGCAGGTGCTGCTTTCACATCACAAAGCAATGCTCCACCAAAGAAACCAAAAATGGTTTTTCACTCCCCATCGGCATTTTACTTCTGAACAAAGTAGTAAACACTTTCTATGTTTTTTTTTTTTTTTTAATAGTTGGTACAGAAATGCTGGTTTGAAAGGAATTTGTCTTTCCCTTCAACATGAGCCCTTTCCTGGGGTAAGGCAGCCTGGCTGTCCAGACTAGGTGTGCACAGCACTTCCAGCAGCTCCCAGGGCTCAGTGGCAGCCCAGGCTGGTGCAGGAGTGCCTGGGGTGTGTGGGGACACTGACAGGCTCTGCTTGTGTTGGCAGGGTCACATGAAGTGCCACAGAAGCACGGCCTTTGTTTGCTTTCTCCCTTCTGGACACAGGGCTGGGAATAAGAGTTTGGCCATTCCTACTCCTAATGTGTAGTTTCCAGCTTTGGGGTTGTACTTTTGGCTTGGCTTTTTTGCTTGTTTGTTTTGACTCTTTCTACTGAAGCAAACAGAGCATTTGTAAAGTGCAGACACATTTTGAAAAACCACAATGAAACGAAAGAAAATCACAATAATTAGAAAGACTGAGTAAAGGTCAAAGATAGAGCTGGTTAAAGTCATCACTCAAACTTGCTCTGTAGTTTTCCTGTGCTGCATCACAGCTCCTCAGCCTTTTGCTGGGCACTGCCAGTCCTGTTTGTTTGACTGTCTTCATGCCTTCATCTTTTTTTAGAAGTCCTGAGCCCACAGCTGCATGAAGAAAGAATAAACAGACAAACATTAGGATTTCTTATCAAACACAACGTTGTTTTTGAACCTCAGATAGGCTGAAGGAATCTGAGCGCTTAAAACCTCCAGATTGTCTCAGATTTGTCTTACAGTGCCATTTTTAGGATCCTGATATTTTTATCATTTTTAATTAGTTCTTTGACCATGATTTCAGGGAAAAAGGCAAGCATGAAATTATTGAGAAACTGCATTTGCTGACATAGGTGGCATGACTGGAGGATCATAGAGCTAATTTGAGTATGAAAAGTTCTCATTAGGATTATTTTATGTGTTTATAACAATGTGTTTACATTGCCCTTTATGTTTTTCAGCTTCATTGATACTGAAATACAGCAGAGATCTAACTGAAAAGAGAATTTGGATGAGTGTTTATTGAAATAAGAAAGGCACCAGCAAAGATTTCTTAATTCTGATCAGACCAAGCATTTGGGAGAAAGTTGATGACCTCATCTGGTAGCATCTGTAGATCATAGAGACTGATAACAAGCAGTTCAGGATCTTTTGCAAGGAATTAGAATAATAATAGGTGTATAAAATCCTAAGCAAGTTTAAGTCTGCAAGAAAAGTATTTTCTGGCCTGCACCAATCTGAACAACAATCAACTAATACAGCAACTAATCACTCTCTTAGTAAGTTCTGCAGAAGAGAAAAGTAACAGAGAGAACCTCTCATCTTCCTCCAGAGCCAGAAAATCTGGGAAAGAGCAAGCATAAGGAGACATCCATTGAGGTGCAACAGCAGCCAGAAGTTGGGAAACTGAGGGAAAAGTTGGCACAAAGCAGAAAAGTCAAAATGCAAACTCAGCAAGCAAGATGTTAAAAGTGAAAAACAGAGTCCAGCTACCCCATGGCTGATACAGAACTGGCAGTGGAAGCTCATGAAGTGTTGGCTGGCTCTCTGGTGGGAAGGCTGTGCCCTCTCCACCCTGTATTCACTGAAAAAGCCCTTGGCATCTGCTGGAACGTGCTTTGTGCTAATAGAGTTGTCTCTGGCCTGGTTGTCTCTGCAGTAGGAAGTTTCTTAAAAAGAAAAAATGCAAAACCAAGAAACAACAAAACCAACAACTAAAACCCACAATAACAGGATTTAGAAACAAAACCAAGTAAGTTTATAGTAGCAGAATGGCTGTTAACCTTTTCTGTACACAGAATGTTGTCATTTATTTTTGAAATATGGCACTAAGTTCTGGATTTATTAATGAATGCTCTGAGAAATTTGCTTTCATTTTATTACAGGACAGGAGATCCCACAACTCTGTGATCTTTTCTTTCACTTTCTGCCTTAGTTTGAAAGATTTTTTTTTTTTTTTTTTTTTTTTGCCTAATCCATCTACATGACATTTCTTGGCTTTTAACAGAAGTACTATTTCTGTGCTCCAAACTCTTCTCACACAATATAACTAAATCCATATGTCCAGTTCATACAATTGAACATGAATCTCTGGCAGAAGCTCTCTTGAAATCTGACTACCACTTTGGCACTTTTCATCCCATGCAGTTTTTTATGAGGTTTTTACCCATGCAGTTTGGCAATTGGAAATCAAAGCACTTTCTTTGCTACTGTATACCTTAAATAATTTTTTTAAGACTTGGTTCCCAGTTTTCGCATTCAAAGCAGAGTGACCTGAAAGTTAGCTGTTTGGTTTTCCTAATCCTTCCTGTTTTTCAAAGACAAGTTAAAATTTGAAGAAATTTCTTTAAAAAGGTGTTGAAACTCCAGCATTTTGCCTAATGTTCCTCTGTCCTAATCCAATTTCTTTGAAACGTAGGTTGGATCAGCAGCTTGTACTTGGTTGCAGATGTTGGTCTGACTCTTGTTTGCCAGGCTGCATGAGAGCTGAAGAAGTGGAAGCAGTGGGTTGTGGGTTGTGTTTTTCCACCACATTTCAAAGCAAATCATCTTCTCAATCAAAAGTAGCTGTGCCAGTTTTCTGTGCTTGATTTAGACAGGAAAAGTCACAACAGTATTCAAGCTTCTGCAACAGTCAAAGTCTTTTCAGTTTCCTTATCTGAATGCTGCCATTTTGGTTTATATGCCTGTGAAATGAAGCTCTGTTTTCATGAGTCCTTGTTCTGTGACCAAATTCTGTAAATGAAAAAGATAAAACACTAAAAGACATGTCCACAATGTGCTTCTACTGCACTGAGCCCCCCCGCAAAAAAAAAAAAAAATTAAGCTGTAAAAGCTGTCTGAGCTACCAAAAGGAGTTGTGAGGAAGTATGAGTGTTTACAAAGATATTTGGAGAGAATATGTGTTTACATAGGAAATTTATTTCAAACAAAGGCAATTTATCTTGTCTGAAGATTCACATGGTCGGTAATGCACTTGAATTAGAAAAACAAGAACAGGATGCTCAAAAATTCTTACATGTTTAAAAACAACACTAGACACTTCCTATTTTAGAACAAGATTTAATTGCTTTCTGTAAAATGCCCTGGCAGGACAACCATTTTCTCACTGGCAGGTAACAGCAGTTCCAAAAAATGTGCTTTCTCCAATGGAGCTGTAGGAAGTGTTGCTGCCTAGAAACAAGCAGAGTCATTAATCAAAACAAAAAGAACCAACTGTTATATAAAGCAATAATTTTACTAGGCAAGTACTTTGAGTCTGCTTGAAACAGATGATCAGAACATATTACCCAGTTCTTGGTTTATTGTCCCCCATAAAATCTTGCAAGAATGCATGTCTACTCCAGTAATTTTCTTTTCCAGGCTCAAGTATGCTGCAAGTGATTTAGTGGGGGTGGTGGTGGATTGGTTTGTTTATTTGTTGGATGGTTGGTTGGTAGATTGGTTTGTTGGGTTTTTTAATCTTTCTGGTTCTTGCCACATTTTTTTACCTTCATGGTAAAGATTGGCTTCTTGCTGTGGGGGTTCAACCACACACACTGTCCTCCCTGATTGCACCATGGCTGAAAATGTATTTTCAAACGAAAATCTGAATTCCAGCCAGAAGTCTCACTGGGGTTGTTGTTATCAATAGGTAACCTGGAAATGTTTAGGAAAACATGAAGTAGTCTAAGCATAAGTAACAGTATGAAAGCAAGCAAAAAGAAATTTATGCTGATCCTTAGGGAAAACCTCTCTTCATATTCCATCCTGATAAATTATATAAAAGGTCACTGAGGAACAGATAGGTGCTTGGAATTGCTGTAGATTGAAATTTGAGGTTCACTTGCAGGAAGCTGTTTTGTCAGGAGAAGGAACTCTTCTGATCTAAGATGAATCTCACCAGTTATTGCAAATGTTCTGATTCCATGGGCCTTGCTGAGCACTGGTAACTTTCTCTGAGTGTCCAAGCACCTGGCGTCTCTGTTTTCAAATCAGCACTGGGAACACCTATTCACTGCTGACAACACCGTTCTGGAAAATATTAATTGAGCTCAGAGACATTTCAGATACTAAGGCAAGTATAAAAATTATACAGATCTTTCTTAAGCAGAGGCCTGTAATTGGAGCTCAAGCAGCCAATTTTCTCCTAACTCAGAGTAAGTGGGGAAGAAGAAATAATTTATTTAGAAACCTGAGAACCTGAGTCTTAATAAGAAGTTATTTGGTTAGAAATAATTCAAGTATTTACTTTGGGGTTTAATTCCCTTTCAGAGAGGCTGTACCAAAAAAAAAAAAAAAAAAAAAAAAAAAAAAAAGAAAAGGGATAAAGGAAAAANNAAAAAAAAAAAAAAAAAAGTAATAGGAAATGGATTAATGGAAAAATAGAGTGAAATGGTATTGTAAAATGTTTAATATTAATATATTAAATTTAAGTTTATCCTACATGGACTATTTATTGGTTCCAGTAAGCTGCTTCTTCCATCCCTGTTACACAATTTTATTTTGCTCTCTTGCTATCCTTCTTTTACAGGAACACCTTTTGAAATAATATGCTAGTTTACTTGTGACTCCTGTTCTCCAAAATAGTTGAGGATTTACAAAACCATGTCTTACTTTTTCTACCCTTTCATATTGTTGCAGAAGCTGAAGAAGTATTTTCTAATTTAATTTTCAATTATTTCTAGGCTAAAGGAGTGACTGAACACAGATTACCTCCTCCTGGTCCTCCCACAGGCAATGTACCACTGGCAAAAAGAGAATGCAATAAATTCCTTTACTGTATAAAGATCTTTGTGTCTGCAAAGGCATTATAGGAAGTTTTTAAATATTAAAGAATGTGAGATTTTTCTTGTATAGAATCTGCACAGCTAGAGCATTACAAAAAAGAATTTATAAGGCTGTCTGCTCATTTGTTTGATAAAACCAACAGAAACACCCCAAAAAAAAGAGCTTGCTGGATTCAGTGTGCATCCCCATGTCCTTGGTAAGCTGCCTGGCTCATAAAAAGAGCATGATCCTTTCTGTGGCATTCTAGTGAATGACACCATGCATCGCACCCTGGTTAGAGTGAACTTTTTTGGGATGTTCTTTGGGAAAAGTGAGATGGCAATGAAACAGGAAGCTGGTAGACATTTTTTACAGTACCTTGCTTTTATTATCATAGAGATTTTTTCTTATGACCCCCGCGAAAACCTGCCTTCACCTGTCCCTGTTTGCCATCATCCTTGTTCAGCATTTGGAAACCAATGACCTCCAAGAGTCTCTCAGAAACCCCCTGTGACATGTAGGAAGCAGCCAAGTGTCACTACTGGTCTCTGGCTTGTGCAGCTTCTCAAATCCCACAGATGTGATCTGAGCAGCTCTGAACCTGCTTTTACACAACACCTGTTGTGAGGAAGCCAAATTGTCCTTTTCTAAAGCCTTCAATTCATAAAAGACACAATTGGTATAAAGCCACCTTGTCTTCTTAATAATTGTTCGGCCTTAGGCTAAATACAGCTCACCATGGCCAAGCTCTCTGACTGTACCTAAAAAATTCAAATTAATAATTTGAAGTATTTTCTGAATACTTTAAGATATTATTTTCTGGTATATTGAGAAATGTTTTTTTTTATTTTTAGCTTGAAACCTGCTAAACAATATCACACTGTAGGATAATGTGGTGAATAAAAATCATTCCACATCTGAACTGTGCTTGACCTATCAAAAATTCAGTGAAAAATCACTACTAGGCTGAATTCACAAAGATAACAGACTGGGATTTTCAGTCAGCCAGTACTCAGCAAGCTCTGTAGTTTCCTCTGAGCTGTGACATTGGCTTAGAATAATATTCTATGACCATTTATTCATCACCAAGAATTAAAAATGGTTTGTTATTCAAATAAAAAAATGTAACAATACACTATAACTGTCAGTTCAGTAGCTTCCCAGCCCATTTCTAAATTAACTGGTTTAGCAAAATTAATTTTCTTCCTGGAGAGAATGGACAGGAAAACAAAACAAAACCAAACCAAAACCAAATAAACAAATGAAAGCCACAAGAATCCCTCAGTGCTCTTTAGTTATGAGGCTGATTTCAAAAGCATTGAATGCATCTGCACACTGAAAGGGAAAGAAGATAAAAACTCAGGGTGTCACACCAGAACTTCTTGACTCAAATCAGAATTCTGGCACTGAATCAAAATGAATAGTTAAATGGTTGATGGATTTAAACTGGTATGTCATTACCTGCACCAAAATATATCATTTGATATTAAATCCTTTGAAGAACTTTCCTTATTTTTATTAATAACCTGAAAAGATTCCAGCTCTGCAATGCTGGTGTTGTCAACAACCTCCTTCCAAATCCTGGTAAAATGATTTTCATAGGAATCAAAAGACTATCCTGAAAATAACATTGAATTAAATAGCATTTAAAGTATTTTCTTTCTTTCAGTGTTCCTTCTGTAATTGCCTTGTTCCCTCATTACTTATGCAGGAATTTCAGTCCAAGATGCACTGGGTGAGGCTTCAGAGGTGCTTGGAAAAGTGTTGGTATTCCCATACATCACCAAGTACTCATTGCCAATGCATTCCCATTTCTCATCATTCTAAGAATTTCTGAAAGTCTAGGAAATAATCTGTATCTCATTGCAGTTTATTTGGATATTTATCATTGTAAAGTTTAGGAGATTAATCATTTGTGCAATAAAATTAATCTTTGTAAATACATTTTATTGCACATGCTATGTTTTCTTTATCAGAGGAATTAACCTCTACTACCAAAATCCACCATAAACTGTAAAAATTAAAGAGGACACTAAAACCATAGTCCTTAAAAGGACACAAATCAATTTAAAATTAACAATAAGCTTTCTAGTTAGGTTGTTTATTGCCATTCATATTAAAATTTTATGGGACAATAAAAATGTCACTTATTTCTGCACATCTGATCATCAAGTTGCAAACTCACCCATTAGTTAGAAGAATGAAGTTCAAAGCAAACATCCATTTTGAGTGACCAAACCATCTAAAATTTAAAAATATTTCAAATTAATGACACAGAAAACAATGTATTGAAAACAAGTCTATAAAACTTAATATAATCTCAATGTAAGTGGGGTTTGATCTACTGTTAGATTAAAAATTGTTATCTTCAATTAGAGATCTCCACTAGCAGATTTTATAACAAGTCTTTCACAGAAATACTCTTGATTCAGAGTAATTAATCTTCTTGAGTCACACATAGCAAGTACCTGAAAAGTGATATAAAATCATTGTCAGTAAAATTTGCAAATGACAAAAATATCCTGAATAAAGCAATAAGTAATTGTCCTTGCAGCCCAGCTTGGGTGAGCAAGCATGTTTGATGTAATAGAACAAATTATGACTAAAAACTCAAGTTTGCATATTCCATAGCAATTTGCTAAATTCAGTTGTCTTTGGGCACATTGAGTGTCCTGTAAAATTTTTCTGTGGTCTTAGGTGTTGTTGTTTTAGCTGTCTTGCAATTTTATTTGTCTGGGAATTTAAAAGCCTCAAAAAATTTAAAAGTAAGGCTGGTTTTCCCATCAAAATGCAAAAAGCAGGAGTTTCACAAGGTTAAAACATGAAGCCAAAATCAGAACTGTTTTCCTAAGCTGTGAGAATCTGAAAGCTGTGATGTGATTCACACCATATCCATTTCTTTTTCAAACTAGATGAGTTTTCAGTAATCTTGTATTTATTATATGCTTTCTGTAACTCTACTATTTAGCCTCTAGCCTTGCTCTTGTTAAAACATTGTGCTGTTGCAGAATTCCACTTTGTGATGACTCACCCTCACAAGATGATTTTCTGTTGACTGATGACAGTGATGCTGACTCTTTATGCTTTGCTCAATGGCATATTTAATGATAAATAGTTGATAACTGAGATCCAAATTCTTTTATGTGACTGAAATAAGTGATAACCAACTCAGACTAAGTAATTCCTCCGTGACCTAAGGCAAGACACTTCAACTCTCTGTAGCTAACATCCTTATCTATAAAATGTGAATGGCATCTCTTCATTTATTACCTCAAAAGAAAGCAACAACAGAGCTTTTGGCCTCCAGCACTGTGATAATGCACAACTGACAGCTGTTACTGTTCATGGCCAAAGAAATTAATGAGTACTGCATGGGACTCAGCAATTACTCTGTACAAATCCAAGGCTTTGGGTATTTTACACCTAGACACAAGCATTTCAAGCTTCGAGTACTAATGTAGAGATCTGAAAGGTTTTTGGTTACTTTGATTACTTTAAGACAAGCACACAGTTGTTTTTCTGTTCAGTACTGAACCTGCCATGTGAAGAGTTCAGTTTCTAAATGTACTGCATTCGATTTCCTTGGTGAAGGGAACAAAGATCTGAGTCACTGCATTCTCTGGAGAGGTGTCTGTGAAGTTTAACATGCCTTCAGGGAAACTACAAAATCCACATGTCCCTTTTCACCACACTGAGAAATTCCACACCAGTAGTACCATGACTGGGCTGCAGCCATCTGTATGGAATGCTTGTTTTCTGGGGTGTGAACTGGAGGAGTATTTTTCACTTAACATTGTTTTTTTTATGGTTTAACATCAGCATTTTAGTTATCAATATTTACACCTTACAGAAAATTGAGTGTTGATAAATCTAAAATAGGCACAAATATCTTCCATGATTGTAAGTAGGGAGAATGATAAAGGCCACAGTGTCAGGATTTTTTTAAATTTTTATTTTAATTTCCAGTCGAGTATTAAAACTATAAACCATTTCTATCTGCCTTGATCCAAGGAGTTGGATTCATTTTTCTTTCTCTTCTAAACTGCCCAGTAATGCAGTTCATTCTTTTTCTCATGGCTTATGAGTTAAACATTTACTTATTTTTAATACCATCACTTGCTGTGGTACTAGAGTTCCTCTAACCCACAGCTCATCTACATCTTGTCTTGCAGACTCACAGGAAAGTTCCTCCTCTCCCAGGCACACTTCATCTCGCATACAGCTAACACCTTCCTGCTAAGCCATTAATAAACATCATGTAGTTGTGTTTCCACCTGTTTGAAGATCATAAAACAACAAATACACCTAGAACATACCAACTGATTTAACTCATAATTTCCTCTGAAAAGAATTGTCATTGTTTAGGACAGAACACATCTCCATGGCACTACTAAAGCCCATCATACCTCCACCTTGTGCTTTCCATGTAGAGACAGCCAAGGCCTTCCCAGCATTGTTATTAAATAACCATGGCTCAGTTCTAACACCTCTTTTAAAGAAAATTTGGTGCAAACTATTAAGATCCTTCCTTCTGATCCCTGCACACTGGTTCCAGGGGAAATGAAGCCAGGCCCATGCAAGCTCCAACATTATCTCTCTGGTCCGACACCTGATCTGGATAATTAGAAGCCTGAGATTTACCAAAGCAAAGAGACCACCCTGGGAAAATCATGTGGTTATCTGAGTTTGTATTTTGAGCTTGCATGTGCTATCAAATAAAAAGGAACTCCTTGGGAGGACTCTAACTGGCACACTTATATTGTAGCAGCATTTAAAGTTCAGCTCTCTTTGTTTTTATTTTTAAATTTGGCTTCCTTTGGGGGATTTGATTTACATGAAACCCAGAAGAATACAAGCTTGCCATTGTATTGCTCTGTTATTGCCTTATAATGCCACCCATCACAGATTAAAAAGGTGATGGTATGATGTTTCTCTGTTTGGGTGCAATGATATTCAATATGCTTTTTGGAGAGCTCTCTGGTCAAAATCAGGGAAACCAGAGCTTTTCTTCTGACTTTTCTCATGTCCTCTGTAGAATTTTGATAGAGTGGGAAAATTGCTTCTAAGTCTCTAAGCTTTTCTCAGGACAGATACAGGGATGTGGAATTTCTGGTATCCGACTGCCAGTATCTTAAACAATAAATAATTTAAAAGGTGACACAGTTTGAGTCTCTTATTTAAATTCTGATGGTCTGTAAGTAAATTTTGAGTGCCCTGAAATCAGTGAAGTGGAACTTAAGAAAAGAGACTGAAGAAAAATTTTAGGGATGACAGTACTGTTCTCTAAAGAGATAACTTCATTTCAACTACTTTCTCACCCCCTGCCATGAGTGTGGAGGTGCTGCAGCCCACAAAGATGCCTGAGGTTGGCATCTTACAGGAGATTTTATATCCTGCTCTGGCTGCCTTTTTCCCTCTGTACTTTACAAATTGATCACAGCTTGCAGACAGAAAATGGCCTGCAGATTCTAAGATGGCTGCAGTTAATAGATTTAGCCTGCTTTTTATGAAAGAAAATATAATGCAGAATTCAGTAAAAAGATAGGAAAATTGCTTTGTTTCTTGTGCTTTCCTTGTCAAAACTTACAGAGTAATGATGCCCTGAGCATCATACTAAAGTGCTTGGGACATAGACTGCAAGATTTATTTGAGGTTTTTGTGTCTGGGCTTGTTCTGCATCTGCCTGGTCCATCTGCCTTGGTCTGGTCCTCCCCATGAGTGGTCTGAATCACAGAACCAGAAAAATATCTCTTCCCTTAGGCTGAGTCAGGAGATTCTTTATTGTGTAGCAAATTTCCCTTCGCTCCCTGTCCCCTCAGTATCTGAGCCAATAGTTTGAGAAGAAAAACTACCACAATGTCTGCTACTTCATAGCTGACTTGTGTATTGGAATCTCACCTTTCAGCATGATCTTTATATGTGTTAAATGATTGAAAACTCTTAACAGAAAAGCCTGTGGTATGCATATCTCATGGCATGATACACAAGCCCATCACCATTTTTTTCCATCAGCTAATGGAATTGCAAGGAAGGGAGACAATAAACCCCATTGAAAATAGAAACCTGTTCCGTGTTCTGAGGCAAAATGAGAAGGAGCTATTGAAAGATAGCAAGGCAAAAATGTAAGAGTTGCACACATTTACAAATCAGCGGTGTCACAGTTAACCAGCACTAAAAGCTGCTCATCTTAATAATGATCATCTTAATGATGTCTTGAAAACATGCAGCAATTACTCAGGATAGTCTTGAGATGCACTTCTTCGACAAGATCAGGCTTCTGATCAGAGTTTACCTCACAGAGCTACATTTTTTCATTAAAAATGATTACTCGAGCATGGTTTTAATTTTTTTTAGGAAAAGTTAAAAGAGAGGTTAAACCTTCTTGCCTCTATGGGCTTCAGAAGTTACTTTTTGTGTCACTCTTGCATAAGCTAAAGTGCTGGAAAGGAATTTGAAATGGTGGGGTTTACACGGTTCAGAGTTTTTCCAAGTATTAATATTTATTTAAAGGAAATTCAGTACCTAGCTGGAATAGCAAATCTGTTTAACAATGCAAAACTGTGGCTTTGCACCCTGTTCTCTGGAGTAAGCAAAGGCTTCCTACCAAATGAAGCAGAAGCTGATTTTCTTTTCAAACTCTGGAGAATAGTCAAGCAGTATTTAATTTATATTTCTTACCATTATTTTAAAGGCTATTGTTAAAACATATCTTCATGCTGCTGAATAACACTGGATATGTCTTTACTTTTGGAGTAGACAGAGGTCATTAAAATCTGTCTTTTTTTCTCTCCCACCCTCCCATCCCCTCCCAGTGCACCCATATTTTGCATACATTTACCAGTGTTATTTTACTGCTTGTAATGATTAACCACATTGGCAGCTGTTTGTAGGCTCTGGAACAGCAGAAGAGGAGGGAGAGGAGCTGCACAAACCCTCCCACAACCCTTCACTGTGGATGCTCCCCATGACTTCAGAGTACTGCTAACCTCCAGTCTGCTCATCATGGAGAAAACCCTGAAAATGACTCCTGAAAGCAGGGACACCAATTTCTCTGCTTATGCTCAATTGTGGGAATTCACTGCTGTGGGAAAAAAAAAAAAAGAAAAAAAAAAAGGCAACATTGGTGAGTTTGTAGTTCAAATCAGCACAAAAAGAGATGAAACCATTCATCCTGACATAGTGGTTGGATGTCACACAGAAAATTGCTGTGAGCAGGGGAGCAGCTGGCTGAGGCACAGGACGAATGACTGGTTTTTCAAGCCTCTTACAGGAATGCTGAGACTTTCTACCTGAAGGGGTTCACAGCAAACCTTCTGAGCGATGCAGGGGACACAGACCTTGTATGAGCAAGCAGAAATGGTTGATGAGGTTTTTATCACTATTAAAGAAAGTGACTGTATCCCTTATATTACAAACAAATGATTTCTGTATGTATGGTGGGTTTTAGTGGTATTCTGGCAGGTTTTTTCAGTAGTATTTCTTGCTTTCTGTGGATGCTGAAGATACATTTTTATGGTGGTTTTTATCTGACCTTTGCTAATATATCCACTGCTTTGCCCAGAATATTGCATCACAAAATTTTAAATACACAGATCCCTTTTTCTTTTGCAGGATATACAGAGAGAAAGCTCACAGTGGGTAGAATTTAAAAACTATTTATGTGCTGCTAAATAAAAATAATTCAGTATCTAAATACAGCACCAATCTGGTAATCATAAGAGACATAAAGAAGCAGTAAAAATTTAATTAAACCAGTTGTATTATTGTTATACTTCAACCTCAAATGGAGCAGGGAAAGAGTAATATTAGAAGTGCTAAACCGTGCACTAGGAGATTTGCAGGCCTTTATAATTTAAAGCAAGAAAATAAATAAGATCAAAAATAGTTTTAGGTTGAACTAAGTCAGTGGTTAAAACATGAAATTGCCTAAATTAGATTCTCTTAGTTGTGTCTTAGCAAAGAGACATGAATAAGAAATTACTTTGCACCACTGATGTGCTCAGCTCTATACATAAGGGAGGCACCTGTAGCTGTCATAAGAATGCTCTGAGTAGAAATGCTGGAATATGGAAGATGATTCAACGGGGGTTTTGCTTCCACAATCTATTCCTCTGCTGGGGTTAATTTGAGCACCGCTGAATTGTAAGCCCAGAGCATATCAGAGAGAGATATTTCTGATCATTCACAACACCGAGTCTATAAAATATTCATAAAACCTCTGCAATCTGAATTAGCCTTTCAAGTAATAAAAAAATACATCAAAGAAATACAATGAATGAGGGGGTCTGTCTACTACATGTGATATGAAGCATAAAGATTTCTTTTAAATATTTGATTCATGAAAAGTAAATGAGGCATTTTCTGATGCAACAATTATGGGATTTCATACTGTATGAAAGAGTAACAAGAAAGATACAGTGTTATTGTTAATGGCTCCATTTCCTACCATCTAAACTAATGAGCACCTTTGATCTTCTCTGAATTCTTCATGCCTCATTGTTTCCATCATTGTCAAAAGCCCACTCCTTTACTTTTCTTGGGAAATAATCTACATAATGCAAAGTGACTGTTTATGGAGCACAGTGAGTTTTCCACTCAAGGAAGAAAGGGCATCATCTGATAAAAGGAGACATATCCTTGAGACAGCTACAAAATTAGAAAATTTTTGCAGAGAGCAGATTTTTTTTTCCTGCCAGTCAGAATTTAAAGAAAGGAATCATTCCACATTTGGCAGACAATTTTGCTTCTCCAAGGCTAAACAACACTGAGTGAAAGTAGTTGCAATTTTGTTTTTTCTCAGATAATTTTATTAGTTTGAAAATTTTTAATTGCCTGGTTAAGGAAAAAGCTAAAAAAAATTAGCTGTAACAGTTATTGTTCCAGAGATATAGGAAATATTAATGTCATGTTTTTATGAGTTCATTTTTAATTTCATATTTCTGCATCACTAATTTTTGCTTTTTGGTCCCCAGCCAGCAGATAACAATGCAGGAACACCTGCCACCTTCCATATTGCTCGTGTACAAGTTTGAATACATTTCTTTGAAGTATTGATGTTGGATATTAAAATATAAGGCCCTAATCCTAAATTGTTTCCTAAATTTGAAAGTCCTTCTTAATTTTAATAGTGCCTGTCTAAAGATTGTGTAGATGGCTTTTTACAGGATTTATCAGACATATTTACATGAGGAGCAAAAGAGGATGATTTTAAAGAATTTCAGTTACAAATGGGCATGTGTGTAGTCCAGGATGACAATATTTGAATGCTTCTGATACAAACCAGAACTATGATTTCAAAAGCAAATGCTTGGTCACAAATAGGTGACATTAGTATGGAAAAGAGAAGATCCTGCACGTGAATATTGAGGATCTCATTCTCACTGGAATTGCGCCCAGAGGATTTAGAAGGTGTGAATGACACACGAACCAGCCTGAAGGATGAAGTGTTTAGAAGGGTAACTTAGAGCCTGTTCTGTCTCTAAACAGGCTGCATTTCAAACGGGCAGCCAAGTCAGACAGGCTGACCTGTGGATCCCAGGTGTCCTGGCACTCCTTGCAGTCACTGCTGTGTGTCCCGCAGCCCTCCAGAGCCCTGCTCCTGCCAAGGGCAGCTCTGGCTCCCAGTGCCTTTGTCAGGCACACCCTGCTGGCTCCCCTCGGCCTAAGCTGGTCTGAAACTGGGAAAACAGAGCCAAGTTTGTCTTAGGAACTGATCCCAGCATGACCAGAGAAGGGACAGAGCTGAAGAGACCCTGGATTGCTCAACCACTGCTCTGCAAAGTATCTACAGGAGAGAGACCGACTACATTCCAACATTCCTTTTTGAAACTAACCTTGCTTAAACAAGAAGGAAAGGATCAAACAAGAACTAGTTTGATTCAAAGAAGCAGTGTGAGAAATCAGCAAGACGAAAGCTTATCCCTAGAGGAAGGATAACACATCATTTTCTCCTCTCATCATACACTCCCAGAAATAGCTTGATCAATATCAGAGCTCTATGCAATATGTAAAGGAGATTGCATTTCATAAGGTACATTTTAAATTATACATTTCCACACACTGTATTAATATGAAATGCAATTTTATCTGATTCTAATACTTTGATGCTAGCTTCCATTATTTGCACAGTAAGTAAATGAAGAGATGCACAGAAATCTGGATTTAATTAGATAGGACATACTATCACTTACTGACTGACATAAGTAGAATACATTAAATACAAGCATTGTGTAATATTTTTGTCCTGAGATGATGCACAGCAATAGAACTAAGTTGCATTTAATGCTGACTGCCAAAACCCAGCCAAGTTTTGTAGAAGGTAAATTGACAACATTTTCTGCTTGGATTTTTTTTTCCTGGCTATTATTTATTAGATTCATCCACCTTTAAAAAGTATTTTTCATTTTTGCCTTTCATTAATTCTATTTGTAATGACCACAAGAAAATACTGCTCAATTTGTAGATAACTGAGTCTTGGTGCTATTAGTGTCATTGGCAGCTCTCTTTACCCTAAATATGTCATTATTATTATGCCACACACAAGAGCACCAGATATAGGAAACAAAAAGGGAAGGAGTTTGCAGAAGGAAAGTTACAAGACTGGGCCATGACCCAGGGAAATATCTGCCTCCAGGTATTTTGAAAATCTACTACAGAATGAAATTACTTTTTCACTTTTTAGCTCCCATTGAGCACAGCCTAAATGTCAGTGTGATTCATCAATGTCCCTGACAATTCTCTGACACATCCACTTCAGTCCTGTAGTGTGCAGTTTGTGCTCCCTGCTGCTCTCTGAGGAGGCAGTGCAGGAGCCAGGGGTGCAGCCAGGGGTGGGGGGTACCTGCTGGCAGGGACAGGTGAGCCAGGCTCTCACTCAGCCTCGTGCCCTGCTGGGGAACCCCCAGGATGGATTTCATTCCAGCACTGGCACTGCTTTCCAGCTCCATTCGTGCTGCACAAACAACAGATTGCCCAAGCCTTACCCTTTACTGCTGTGTTAGAGCTGCTGGTGACCAGCAGAACCAAGGGCAGGAACCAGCTGTGGTTCCTCTGCTTTCCTCGGGCTGCTTTTCCTCTCTGAAGTATTGTTCTGGCCCTTTCATACAGTGACATCTGAGCACCTCAGCAGTTTCAAGGGCAAGAAAGAGGATGGTGACCAGTGCTGTGCTAACTCCACATATGCCCCTCTTATTTTTGTGTTTGGTTTTTTCCTTGGTCAGTAATTCCTCTGAGGTGAAAAGTTTTCTACACTGCAGGTTGTTATACATAATAGACAACTGTGGGGCAATAGTAAAACTTTATTTTATAGAGTAAGAGTCAAAATAAAGCCAGAGCCACTAAATTTCTCTCCATCTCAAGGGGTTCTGTTTTCCAGTAGCTGTTTCTATTTCCATGAGACTTTTTGATTTTCCCTCATAGCAGACTCTTATGTTCAAGGAACCTTTGTTTCTTTATTCATAGCTGCCTACATAAATTATTGACTTGTTATTTATGCCATTATGTTAATACCCCTTTCAGCTTAAAATACTGCTCTGAATTTGTCTTAATTTTCTGTTAAAGGTTACACTGACAAAGGCCAATAAAACACATGGAGCATTATTTGTATTTACTTACAAAGCTGCAGTATCCAGGACGACATCATCACTTCTATAAAGTATTATCCCATAAAGTTCATTTTGAAAGTGAATGCCATATCTCATTTTACTATGACATGCAAACAGCCTATCTATCTAAGCCTTTACAGCTCATCCATCACACCAGAAGTGTGCTGGTGCCAGTGAATCAAAAGCTACAGCAGCAGTTAACAAGAAGTGTGCTAATTAATGGCTCAAACAGAAAGTTTTAAGAGTGATTTTTCCAGACACTTCCCTCAAAAGTGATTGAGAAGGAAATGCCTCTTTAAAATTTTTATATAATGTCACTCTAAATGAACCATAAAGAAACAATATAGAAAATACATAGCTTGGAATTTATGAGAACATTTTACAACTATTAAAGACCATGTTTAAAGGTCTGGATTTTAAATGGAGCCAAGGGACCTTTGAAAGCTGATTTACCTGCAAGGTCATCTTTAAAAATGGAAAGAAAGAAAACCACATCCCAAACATCACAGGCAGGGATATAACAAAGCCCAGAACTGCTAGAGAAGAGAGGAAGAATGGGCACTAAAATGCTAAGAAATCATTATATAGAGAGTGTTTATTCAAATCCAAAAGAAATGTTGACTGCCAGTCGCCAGCTAAATGAAAAATGGCATTGCAGCTTGGTTTTTTAGAAAAATGTCTTTTGGACCACCATCCTCACTGGCTATTTCAAAGTGCTGCTGTTCACCAGCTTAGCTGGTGACATGTTACTGCTCCTTAGAACATACAAATCTTGTCTCCTGACAAAACAGTTGTCAAAACATTTTTTTTTCCCTTCATGACATATGGAAAGAAATTCTTCATACATACTGAAACCATTTTTCTTTCTTTGAAGCAGTTTCAGTCTTATGATATATAGTATAATGTAATGCCAAGTTCCAAAATACAAACCTAGAACAAAAAAATCTAAAAAATTTGAAATATGTCAATTTTCTTGGAACATCCTTTCTCCCATTATTTAATCAATAAATCCAATTCCTGTGAAATGGGTACCTCCTTTACAAAGCAGAGTTGATGTTGATAAAACAATGTACTGACTTGGATTTGTATTCTCTGGCAACATTTTTTTCAAAGCTTTTTTTCAAACTGCCTGGTAATAGAAACATGAGCCATATTGTGTAATAACAAAGGTCCTTTTTTCTTTAAGTGAGGCAGTTAGTTCCCCAGCCCCTCCAAGAAGACAAATTCCAATTTTATATTTTTTTTTAAGGGAGTACAAAAAAATTTAACTATTAATATGTTTGGCTGTAAATATAAGGCCAAGCCCTTTCAGTATCTGAGAAACTGAAAACAAAGTGAGGTGCAGAAACAAACCTTGTTGAATTTTGCATACTTTTGTTTCATACCTAAGCCCCTCCCAGCTCTGCAGATCATCACACTTTGTATGTGGCAACAATTAAAGTGGTGTCAAATACATACTTAACCTTTCCTGCCCCAGAGATGTTAAACTGTGCTTTTCTAGGAGAGGTGAGTTATGTGGGGAGCAGCTGCACACCTGCTGGCAGGGGGAATGGGAGAACACCCCCGTGCATTCAATAACCTGGTGATCAGCTTCACCATGGGCAGTCACAGGTGGGCAGGTCCCACTCCCTGCCCAGGGATGATTCAGAGGTGTCCTGCACCACTGGGGCTGCATTTTAACGACTGAATGACAAGAAAATTCTTTGTTCTACCTCTGAGTGAGGAGCTGAGAGAAGCCATGGAGCTCAGGCTGGGGAATTATTTCTGACCCTGGGGCTGCAAATCCCCAGCCCTGCTGTGCCAGGCTCTGCCCTGGGCAGAGTGGGCAGTGTGGGCAGAGTGGGCAGGGGGCAGCAGGTGAGACACCCCCAGGACAGACCCCTGAGCCCTGCCCAGGGAGGAGAAGGACAGGGCAGGGCCCTGGCACTCCTTGGGGCAGGGAGAGGAGCTGGGGAGGCTGTGAACACCCTGCTGCCTCCAAAGAGCTGGCAAAGGAATGAGCAAAGCTTGCCAGAGATCCCTCTCCCTTCTTTTCTCACACAGCACTGGGAAAGGACATTTTCCAAGCTGCAGATAGAATTCTCTGAGTACCCATTACTTTTGACAAAGACATTCTTATTGAAATTTGTACAAAATAATTCTAGTCTATTTCTTGCACATTGAAGAGCACCACTTCATTCACAGCTATTGCAATTAAATGTATCCAGAACAGAGCTGGAAGGTAATTAGCAGTGATAACTGTCTGCCACCTTTTCTTATCTGACATTTTCAAGCCCTGTAAATCAGAAGTGTCTAATGCTAATAACTTATTTATTTTTATATACCATTGAACTTGCCAGTCATTTTTAGTTATCAGTTCTTAAAGAAAACACTTTAGAACTGGAATCTTGTAAAATTTCAGCCTGGAGCAGGTTACACCGAAGTTAATGTACCATGAAAAATAAGACTTAGTTTGAGAAGGCTGTAATACAATTTTTCAGCTGTAGCCTGTACTGGCAGGCCATGATCAGTTAAAATAGCTACTTCAATTAATCCATTATTGGAAATTGAGAAAATAACCTATAGGGCTTCATTAAATAAAAACCAATTTTTTTTAATTTGGTTTTTTTTTTAGGTAGCAGTTTTTCTACTGGGTTTTAGTACCTTTGTGGCAGCAGGATGAGGAGAACAGTCCCAGCTGGAGGGAGAGCTCTCGTTCCAGGGCAGTGTGAGGGTGAGCACTGGGCTCTGTGGTGCCCAGCAGAGCAGAGCTGCTGCTGTACTCACTCTTTGACCCCGGTGCCCCTCGGGCTGGCCCTTGAGTATGCAGGGATGGAGCTGTGAACCCTCCCCTGCCCTGTGCTGGCCAAGGGGGAGCTCCCTGCTGGGCTCCTGCTGCCCCATGCCTGCCAGGGGAGAGGCGTCAGGCTGGCATTTACACGGACACAAACACAGTGGCATATCTGCCCACCACTTCTCAACACCATGCTTTGAAAACAATCTTGAAATACTCTTTTATATGTTCTACATGATATTTGGTGTTGGTTAGTTTGTTTGTTTGTTTTCCCTTGCCTGGAACAATATTAAACTGTACCAGAAAAAAAATGCAAAAATGCAATGGTAAATTCAGGTGCCTGGGGTTTGGTATCAGGCTAATGTATATCTGCATATTTATAGGTTTTCTTTTAGAAGAGTAGCATATATATTTTCCTATTTAATTGAGGTTATTGCAAAAATGCAAAGAAAGAAAAGAACAAAGAAACCTACCCCCCATTTTGTTTTGTTTTGTTTTTTGGCAAGGTGAACCAATACAGTTAATTAGTAATAAGGTTTTTCTCAGTTCTATTTTGCATTCAAAATTTTTTTGACTTTCAGAGTTTCTTTTTTTCAATAAAGGTGTCTAGGAAAAACAGAAAACAACAAATTGTCACTAAATTCACTATGTTGGCCTCTTTTCCCAAGTGTCATTTTCACTCATGCTGCTTGGCAAGCTCATATGAGAAATGACAAAGAAAGTTCACAGAACTGTCACTTCTCTATGAAAATGAAATAGCCTCTCTTTTGCTGTCCTTCTTCACAATTTTCAGAATTTAATGTCAGCAAATGAGTGGCACACCAGTGGCATTTATAAATTCAGTTCATTTTGCTCTATCTAGGAAACAGAAATGGAACTTGGCACCTTCTGTGTTTTCTTGATATCAGGTATTTAGAAAACTATCTGACTACATGAAGAAGCATTCATCAAACTAAACATGCTATCTATATGTAAACACCCCTACCTGTTGCAGAGATTACTTTTACATCCCCATTTTTCTCCAGTCTTCATGGTGTATTGTAGCACTTAAAGTGCTGATAAAAATGATTGGGTTCTGCTGACTACAGAATGGGAAATAGATTGAAATCCACAGATTATTGTAAAAATAATTGCTAAACTTGCTACTGTAACTCTGACATATTTTCTTGCCTCACAACATCCGTATTAAATAAACAAATGTAATAGATGAGTGTCTCTCTAGTCCAAAACACCTGCTTTCACCATTAGTTACTATAAACATTAGCACTGCATCTTACTGGGTGAATGTTTGTATAAGATTTAGCACTGGACTTTCCCTCATTACGTTTTAGATAATACTTTACACATATTTACATTTATATATAATGCATATAAATATTTAATGTATAATTTATACATTACATTTTAGATTTCATGCTGGCTGCTGCCTGTCACCACCTGAGTGTCTGTGACTATCTGGGCCATGGGAATACACATTTAAAGGTGTTGTGTGGTGGAGGATGGGTGCAGTCCTTTAACATGTGGAAAAGGAGAGCTCACACTCCATACTAGAATAATTTCCTGCCCTGAGTGGTCTCTGTGTGCAGCTCCTTGTGCAGGAATGGTGTCAGCACAGCTGTCCCAAAGCAGCCCCGGGTCACTGCCCAGCCTCACTGAGATCTCAGCTCCCTCCCTACTGAGCTCCCAGCACCAGCACAGCCTCATTTCTCAGCCTTACCTAAAACCCTGCTACCACACAGTTACCACACTGAGCTCCTACAGACTGAGCAGATTGTTGGATTGCTCTCACGTTCTCAGTGTTGCTTTTCAAGCCCTCTTCCTTCTGGACCTTCATTTCTGTCTCTGTCCCCCTTGGTTTCCCTGCCCCTGCCTGGGGCAGTCATCACTGAATTTTGTCTTGCCCTCCTTTCCCCACCTCCTTCCACGCTTCATTCACTATCACGTTATACAGCTGAAAGGTGTTCCCTGCCCCTTACACCCACACCTGAAGGAATGATTAAAATCCTGTTCAGAGCCTTGCAGCATTCCATGCCAGGCTGTTCATCACTGTGGGGTGGAATTCCTCAGTGGGAGTGTCTGGAGGTCTCTGTATCTGACTGCCAGCTCTCCTGTCACACTTTCTCACTAATACCCTCTTGCATTAGCTCTCCTATCTTCACACCCATAAACCACATTCATGTTCCTACTGGGAGCACAATGTGCCCATATCCTGTAGGATATCCTGCACTGCCTTAAATCTCCCATCTTCAGTTGCTCTTTCATTTTGCTGTCCAAGGTTTGCAGTGTGTTCTTCATTTCCTCTGCAAAGTCTGGCAACTTTCACTTCCTCATGTCTTCTCCCTCATCTGTTGCTTTGCCTAAATCTTCAAGATTCAGCTTGTTTTTCCTGCTTGCTCTTTTCAGCTCTACAAGAGAGGGTTATTTGTCCAACAATCTCTCAACTACTAATTTTCACATATTCCTGGGATACAGTTTTCAGACAATTCTTGCCTTTGTTTTAAAAATAACCTCTCCATCCCACTTTCTTTTATTGACTGTTTCCCTTGCTATCTAAAAGCTTGGACTTTTGAAAACAAAGCTTATTATTTGTTGATATTTATGCAAAATTAATGTGTGAGCTCCTATCAGTTTCAAATTAATCGCTTCACCAAAATTCATGGCAGAATGAAAATACATTTTGCTTTGGAAATGTTGAAGTCTTTCACCTGTAACAAGCTGTATTAACTGGACCATTTTGACAATACCTGTTCTCCAGTCTGCATTTGGGAAGGTATATTATTTTGTGGTGTTAGAAATCCCAGCAGTATTTATCTCCCTAGTAAAATGTCTTTTCAGCTTTATCTCTTTCCAGTCCACTTGAGCAGAGGAGAGTCATGACAAGCAAAGGATTCGGGACAGATGCACCCTTCAACACCAACAGAAATTAATCTACAGTAATTCTCCAGCGTGCTTTGGCTCCAGACTCCAACTTCCACCAGCTTTCCAAGCAGTGCCTGCCACCAGCCCACATCTCAGTCATGGCAGGGGCTTGGCTGCTGCTACAATGTCTAACTCATCCTGCAGCAGAAACTCAAATTACTGTTTTATTCTCCTGAGGGATTTTTTATCTTTTTATACTAAACATTGTAGTTGTTCCTTTTGCCTTAAACCTGATAGTGTGACATTACAGCTGAGTAGCTCATGGTCCCTGCTGCTGAACAATATTGGGTTTTTTATGTCAACTAGAGCCCTTTGTAATACTTCATGCAGTCAGTGCATCATTCTGAATATGTTCTGAGTTCTTGGAAAACTCTCATGTTTAAGATATGCAGAAAGGTTTCCTTGATTAAAGGAAGTACAGTGACAGACTCTGCTGGATCAGATCTTTCTTATGCACCTTCTGTTACTGCTCAAGTGAGGCAGATGAATGAAAGATGGAGACTCTTCTTTCTGCCAGCTATTCCAGAACTGCTTTAGAGTCAATGTGCTTATATGGAGAAGTTGTATGCTTTTTCAGTACTAGACTTTCTGCAATATTGTGCTTGTGGGTGCAGACAATTTTTTTCATATCAAGCAGAAAGACAAATGGAAACAGCACTTTGCTGTTCCTCTGTCTGTAAAAGTGATTTTCCTGTTGCTTCTAATCTTCAGCTATTGAATTGGAAAACTAAATTCTGGAATTTGTAACTTAAATCCATTGACATTAGCAAAATGTACAGGCAAATGAGCAGAGGGTAGAGAGCCCCTGAAGAGTATGAGGGTCTAACTTCATAGCACAGTTTGGTTCTCATTCTGTGGAGTATAAAGTAGATAAGAATATCTAAGGATAGTTAGGAACACATTAATATAAACATCAGGAAAATCAGTCTAGGCAAGAGGCAGATCTACCAGGACAATCTCCAGCCGTTCTAAAGTTTATCTGTGATGCAATAATTGACCTGGCTCTGTTTCATGAGCTCTAGATCAAAAGCACCTTGGTACTTGAGGGCTGAGAAACATAAAATATGATAAATGTGTGTCCTGAGAAGGGCACAGAATTATGAGACAGTAAATTTGATATTGATACTTTAAAAATCATTTGAAAGTACAAGAAAAATTGAAACAGATAAACTAAAACATAAATGAATCTTTATTCTTTGTTTTTTTTGAAGGAGACAAAAAGTCTGTGATAAAGAAAATCCACTTAATATAATATATCTGGCTTTCCAAAAGGCTCTCAAAATCTCCCTTGCCAAATAAGAAGGATGAAAGAGCTGAAAACAGAGAGTGGGAGCAGAAGATTCACTAAAGAAAGAAAAAACTCTTTGAGATGGTAAACTGGTCATTTAAATGGCAGATATAATTCAACAAAAAAAAATGTGAAATGGTATAGATGAGGAAAAGATAAATCATCATTTCACATATAACATGAGGCGTTATAAATTACAGCAGACTGCATCTTGCAGAGTAATATGCAGTCTATGAGAACATCAGCTCAAAGAACAGAAAAATAAAGACAAATGTTAGCAATTATTAAGAACAGGGAAAAAAAAAAAAGAAAACTTTCTCTGACTGAGGTAGTTTCTGATTTCATGTTTGGTCTGTCTTAGACATCTGTTTTTACTCATTGCTTGAGACAGCATACTATGGACTTTGGTTTTACCCTGTATAGCCATTTTAAAGCTTTTACTGACATGCCTCAGTGTACTCAGCAATTTAGTCACTAAAAAGCATAAAACCCATATTTTATGAATAACAGAACTAAGCCTAGTTACATAAGTCTTGTTTTCATTTTCAGTGTGCATATATATGCATACATATATATATATATATATGTTTCATTTTTCTAATCCTAAATTTCAATGTTGTCTTTATTTCATTTTACATCCTCTATATTTATAGCTCCTTGCAAGCTCCTAATATGTTCCTCAAGATCACAACTCTGACTAGGAAGATGAAGGAACATTAAATCAACCATACTGAACATAATTTGACTGGCAGCTTGCCTCTAATACTATTTTTTCTCCTTGTCTATCCTTTTGCTTTTACAACAGAAATTTCCCTGAAGCAGCACTTACATTATGATGCCTTCCCTGACACAGGTTAATTGCTATTTGCTTTAATTATTCTCTACTCAGCTTCAGAAGAGCTGTCAAAATACACCTTCCTGATTATATATTTCACAATAAGACTGGAATGAAGACTGGACCATTGAAATAGCAGTAAAAAGAAAAACCCATTATTCCTAGGTTAAGTTAGCTTTTCTCATCAGCTGCTTTGGAAGAAATTGGCACAGCATAATGCATTGCACACATCTTTTGCAAATATGCTAAGAAAAGCTTACTGATACAGACAATAATTAAAGTTGGATAGAGGAAACATGCAAGCATATAACAACTCATAAAAAATAATAATTTTTTTAGGTGCAAAGCATACACAAAATTGAACTCCTTCAAGTAGTATCCTCCTTCTGATGTTTCTATGCCAAGCTCAAAATTAAACAAATTGAAAAACTGGTATAAAATTATGTCCCCGCCTGGAAAATTTCTTCATCATTGTGCTGTAAGTTGCCAAAGAACATTATCTGTATAATAAATCAGGGTCTATCTTGTATCTTGCCAAGTTATTCTCTATCTTCCCCTGGCTTTTGATATGTATTATTTTCTTTGGGCTTGTGCTGCTCTCAGTGAGGGAGAGCTTTTCTCTAACTTGCCTCTTTCTCTCTGCTCTTGAATGAATCAGTTTTACCTTGTCAGAGCTCCCATGCCTCAAGAGTCTCTGAGTGCACATTTTCTTCTGAAATGGGTACAGACAATGTCAGCATGAAGCTCCATCACTGTTTCAGGCTAATCTGGATCTGATGGCATAGTCTTTCCAATTAGGCACAGAAAGAAATTGTTTTATTACTTGTTTGGATCCCTCAGAATCAAACTCAAGACTACTCTTTGGATCTCTTTCTCTTCTCTCATAATCAAAACCATCCATCATGTAAGTTAAATTAGTCTCAGCATTGCCAAGGGAAGCAGAGCCCCCCTCAGAGGTTTTGGCTCCCCACCTTTCGCTGGGTGAGGAGAATGTGTGGAGCTGCTACGTCTGCAGGATGCTGGGCTCTCCACTTCCAGTGCACGGCTTTCAATGCCTCCTGCCTTGGGCCAATGGGCTGGTTTTGCACAAATAATCCCAAAATTACCTGAAAGTAATTATGATATGTCTGGAAACTGCTCAGAGGTGTCTAACATGAAACAATTCTGGCTTAGGATTGCAAGACAAAATGATATCAAAATAAATGTTCAACGTGGCAAATCTTCACAGTGCATAGCTTGCATTTTTCAAACCTACAGAGCTAAAGAGAGGCCAGCACCACCTACACAGCTGAATTTGAAACTTGTATTTCCCTGAAAAAAAAAACCAACATGACATTGACTTTCTTGGTTACTGTTCTAACATACTTCTTAAATGGAGTGTAATATGTGCAAGGTTTCCTAATATTTTTTCTATAAGAGGATTTTGGGAGATATTTTTGTTGTCATACACCTCTCTCTGTAGTCATTACTATCAGACTGGTAAGATTTTCTAAGAGAGCTCAAACTCACACAGAGAGAAAGTCTTTAGGCTGCAGAAAAGGCAGTAAGTGTTTGCAAATGCTCCTCTTGCCTTTCTTTATGAGAATTGTACGTGAGCAAACACAGGTAATTGAGCTTGCCCATCCCTGGCTGTTTATTCCCAATTACTAGGTTTACCCCAACAACATAACTTCTCAACTTTATTCTACTCTGAATCTCAAGCAGAGGAGAAAAATCTTTTTTAACAAAGCAATGTGTTTGTGGAACAGGGTTTAACACTGAGGCTGGAACTATGTGATGGCAGGATGCATCTTCTACATTCCTCTGCTCCCCACCTTTCCTTAGCACAGTACTGCTGATTCTAGAATAGAATAGAAAAGGGAGTACTTCTCTGCAATTCTTTAGTCATCGTTTTGTGGTTGTTCTAAGTCTGTGATTTGGGGGCCCTTCTCCATGGAATTTGGCCATTCCAATGACACTTTGTAATTTGCTTTGTTGGAGAGGATTTTCAGCCACACAAGTAGCGTAAAGCAAAGAATACAGAATACAAAAATAAACGGTTTTTTCCAAACAGCAAGGTGTTTATATAGAAGGCTTGCAGAGAAGTGATGTCATTGTGGGAGGAATTAAAATATCCTGCAGAGTTCTATTGGCCACATACATCTTTAGCAAACAATACTCCATGTTATTTGGAACACCTATTCCAAAAGACAAAACCCACATGAAAACTAGAAACGTTTTTCCTGCAATTTTCTGGACCTCTAAAATGTAAGATCTAAAATAAAATAAGTAGTAAACTCTCTGAACCTTCAGAAAAAAAGTATTATTTCATTGCTTCTGTTGTGACATTGCCATCTCTTACTATGAAATTCCAGTTTTATTTCCATTTCAGGATGTAGGATCTTCACATCTCTGGTTTTTCTGCCATCTATTTACTGTGTCATATTTATCATTTATGTGGGGCACCCACATTCCAGGCCAGGAATGCTATCTGGGGTGTGTAATATGTGGCATTTCTAATCTTTGCCAGCTTAACCAAAGCATTTTCTTTTTATGAGCAATTGCTCAACAGGGATTGCAGTATGCAATGAAATATCAATACCTGTAGGTAAAACCATTTTCCACCTTGCCTGTTTTTATGGCTACTATAGATCAGTTTTTCCTACATTCCTGTAGGAACAGTTTTCTACCAAATCACTGCTCAGACATAGAGTGGAAAATGGAAACCCACCCACAGTGATGACAGCTAAATGAATATGCAGCACAATGCAAATAGCTCCACATGTTAACTGGAACAAAATAAATTATTCCTATATGTGCCAAGACATTTTCAGGCAGGTTTCACCACTTCAGCAGAATAAATCCAGTCATTCCTCTGATGTTTCTTCGACTATGAGAAAGAAAGTTCTCCATAGTACCCTCACAGGGTTTTGTATGGAAGTCAAGTTGTGACCAAGGCTAAAGAAGGCAGAAAAACTCAGCAGCAGCCAAGGTTCAACTGTCATTGGAAATCAGGGGACAACACCTCTCTGGGAAGTACATGAGACATTTTTTGGAGCAGTGTATTGCCATCAGTGGACAGCATTCCTAGTAATGCCAGTATTTTATGATCAGGTATTGTGCTCATTTGTTTTCCTCACTTTCAAAATCGTAAATATAGAAATGGAAATCCTTCCTATAATTAGAATGAGGTTTGTATAATTCTTTTAATTTTTCATAGTTTTTCTTTTGTTGATAGAAAGCAAAATCCAGGAACATATACAAATATAAGAATGAAGAAACTTTTAAAAAATTAATTATGTGTAAATAAAAAAACTTCTACAACTCTTTCAAACTTTTTCTTCCCCTAGTACTTTTCATATTTTCCCTCCTGGAGAGTGATGGTTCAAACATTTATTTTACTCACTCCTTCTTACTGAAATCAAATTTGAAAAAAAGAATTAAATTGTATTATTGCAAATAGAGGAGATTCTTACAGCAGAAAATTCCTGGAAAAGTTGAAAGAGCATATGCTGCCCTCCATATCCTGCTGCACAATAGTCTTAAAGAAAGACTTTTCCTCATCTGTATGGTGGGAAAAGGAGGATTTCCATTACGATCTCTCACAGCAGAGAGACTGGTGATCAACACTACAGCAACTCACAGGATTTATGTTAATAAAATTGTGGTCCAAGATTTTACAGGAAACAATTTATTAGAGCTGTTCTGCTACAGTATTTTACAGTTAAAAATTTCACAGGAGACAGGGGTGTCTTCAATTCCATAGGTTTCCATATACAAAATTAATGCCCTTAGAAGCCCCAACATTTACTGCAAGACTGGGTGCATCCAGCTTTAAGTGTTACTGTTCTGTTTGCATCACTTGTACAACAGCTCTCCTGAATTCAGCATTTTCCTGAGGAGGTCAATGGACTTTATAACTGTGCCTGAAAGCATCTCAGAAACTATTGACAGGAAGGCAAAAATATATGGCAATACCTAACTGGGAAAAGTGAGATATAAGAAAGGAAATTTGCTCTATAGTTTGAGTTCTATGATTGGTATTGGAAAAAAAATCATGGATGGATCTAAAATCAATGAAATCGGAATATAGTTCACATTTAAATAAAATTTTGATTGTTATCCCAAAGCTGGGGAAGGGCTCACATTGTCTTCAAAGAATGTTGAACTGTGGAATGGTTCCTCAGCTGCCTTTGGGTTATGGAAATCACAGGAACATGTGACAAAATTTCAGCCATCTGCTGAAATCGTTGTTCCAATAGAAAAGTCAAGTGTGCACTTTAAGCCATTTTCCACTTAGTACAGAATTGTTTCATACAGAGTGGAATCTTTTAAATAAGGTGTCAAATATGGCTTTCTATATGCATCAAAGAAATTGCTGTGTAGAAATATATGTCAGTTTCAAACTGGCAGAGAATCATCCTTCTGGTTCAACTTAGAAGCTTTCACAGATTTTCGCCAAAATACTTACTTGTCTGATCTCATTTATGTGTTAAAAATCATCACCACATACACTGCAGTTATGCTATTTTGACATTTGGTCCTTTTTTTGTGAATGTATAAAGCATTTAACCTACTTTCAAAAATATATTGTGTGTGATATGATTTGTTTCTTGTGTAAAACACCCTCTGATACACCTTTATGTGTGTTCTGCTGCAAAGCTCACACAGTTTTATGACTTTAGCATTAACTGCCCTTGGAAGGAGCTCACTTGGAGTCTGTTCTCTCCCCTTAAAACAAAGGCTGCTGTGTTTTGACTGGTCAAAAGTCTGTATCCAGTTGCTAAGCTGCATGGACATAGATCAAAGCCACCATGCCCAGAAGTGTTTCAGCTTATATCAAAATGGGGACTATGGAACCATAAATGCACTATTTTAATGTAATAGTAATACACTGTAATG
>VYZP01001736.1:0-43664 GCA_013400635.1 Hypocryptadius cinnamomeus | reverse complement strand
TAGGGGGCTTTATATTAGGATTTTGGGCCTTAATGGTAACATTATAGTCATGTTGAACACAGTTTTGGTGAGATATCCAGTTCTCATGTTCACTTTGTGGGCTTCCAAATGTCACTCAAAATGGACACAGGACACAGATACTGCAAGAAAGTAACCATGAGAGCAAGGAGTAAATTCGGGGTTTTAATCAAGAAAATATGTTTTCAGAACTAAATATATCATTTAGTGGAGCCACTGGTATTCAGTTTAGATATGTTGATTAACTAAACACAGGTTTAAAAACCAGCCAATAGAGAGGAGCTGGGGTAGAGCAGCCCAGATTTCCTATTCTATCAAAACAGGCTTCAGACTGAAGAAATGTGTAGCTGTTTGCAAGGATCTAATATGTGCCCTTGAATTTATTGTAAACCTTTGCTCTAGACATTTTAAACCTTTGGCAACAAACACTCCTTGGTTTGGAAGAAATCTGACATAGTTCTAGCTTAATAATTCAATTCTTCATTAGTGTAGCCCTTTCAATGTCTTTTTTACTGTGTGGGAAGTTCTGAAATCCCAGAGCAAACAACAACAGTCTTTTTAAAAAATGCTGTGATCTTTGGAATACATTACAGTAAAATCAGACATAGACAAATCAAAATTTTTTCACATTCAAGCCCTTTGGTAAATCAGGTTCCTTTTTTAAGGGATGGATCACAGACTGAGTTGTGAAATGTGGCTTCAATAAATTTCTCCCTGAAACCTGAACCAGCCAGNATTTCTCCCTGAACCCTGAACCAGCCAGTAAGCTTTTACTGAACATCAAACTTGAAAACTACTCCTGCACACTTCCATTTCAGTGCAATACCAAATGTTGCCATGGTCATTAGGTGCTGATATAACCATGGCAGCCAAACCCACACTTTTCTCCTGTTCTTCCCCACCACACCTGGTGCACCCCAGACCTGCACTGACTCCCTTGTGGCATTGCAGACACATTCCTTCTCCTGCATCATGGATTGCAAAGGGAGGATTGCACTATTTGGAATCAGCTTCCATTATTCCAGTTAAAGCTGTAGGCTTTTAAGAGAAAGCAATATTTTCTCTATAGCCAGAAAAAAAGATAGTTTAACAAAACATAAGGCTCTGAAAAATGAAGCAGTTTGAAATAAGGATTTGTATTAATCTGCTGGAAAAATTGCTCCTGGGATTTTCTGCTGGGATTATTGCAGACAAGCTGAACACAAATGACTATAAAATCCCTGTTTCTTACCTTGTGTTTTCTTTTTCACCCTGACTTCTTCTTTCTCATTTCCCAGATATGATGCTCCATCTTCCCTAGTTGCTCCTCCATGTTTCAAAATTCTTTTTTTCTTTTGTTTGTTAAGCAAAGCTATCAAAAAGCTCTATCATGATTTATTATTGCATTTTTAACTTTTTCCAGATGCCTTTTAATACTTCCAAACAATAACAATGCTGTAGTTACTAGCAGTTCCCCACTACTTAATAAAGACCAAGCCCACTCAGCTGTCCCTCTTAACATCCTCCCTCCTTGGGTCTTGCTTTTCTCTCTAGAGCCAGACGTGCTCACTGAGCAAGAGAGAAGAAAAAATCACTGAGCAGATATCATAGTGATTGGGAGACTGTCTATTTTTATTGATTTATTTCATTAGCTAGCATGGGCATCTCAATAGTTGTGTCTTCTTATGACATCCTACAGTCAGAGAGTTTTAACTGGCCATTAGCTTTTTAAGCTGGTTTAATTCTGACAACATCCGCAGCATGGCTCCAGTTTGTCTGGAAATCATAGAATTCTAGAATGGTCTCTGTTGGAAGGCACCTTAAGGATCCTCTTGTTCCAGCCCCCTGCCATGGGCAGGGACATCTTCCACTATCCCAGATTGCTCAGAGCCCCATCCAGCCTGGCCTTGAGCATTTCCAGGGATGGGGCACCCACAGCTTCTCTGGGCACCCTGTGCCAGGGCCTCACCACCCTCACAGGGAAGAATTTCTTCCTAATACTGAATTTAAATCCACCCTCCTTCAGTTTAAAAACAATCCCCCTTACTGAACTTCATGAAGTTTGCCCTTCTTTCAAGCCTGTCAAGGCCACTCTGGATGGAATTTGATCTCTTCAGTCATTCCAATCTTATTGTCAGCCTACTTCAGGGGCAGCTCAGAGTAGCCTAAGATTTTACAGTTACTAAAACATGAAAAAAAGAACCAATCCATATAGCTCTGCACTGGTCTAAACTGTCTCAGAACTGGACACGGCGGTGAGATATCTCACAGAATATTAAGAATACATTTTTAGCTATTTCAGTGACATTTCATTTCAAACAAATTCAGTTTGCATGTTTAAATAGTTCATAAAGCATAGTAGGAAAGACCAACTCTCTTAATAAAGTCCAAGACTTAAAGACCAAGTGTTTTAATAGATACATAATCTACTGAAAACCAGCATGATAATAATTAACTGGAAAAAACAGAAGAACCAATAAAGTTTTCTAGGAAAGAAAAGTGCTCTCTTAAAGACAGAGAAGACAAGGTGGAAAAGGAGATAAGAGCTGTGACAAAGAAGAATTACAGACCTTTGGCAGAAAAGCAGGTTTTTTAATCTATTTTGTAGCAATCTTAACCTAAAGCAGGCTGCTTTTGTCTCAATGTGAAATGTTTGCAGTTCTGGGCTAGCTAAGCCTAGAAGGTGCTGTTACACGTATCTGATTTGCAATGTTATTAGTGCAGGGAGTAAATCCAAACTAAACCAAATAAAGGGTAAGTAGTACAGATAGTCTGTTATTTTTTAGAATGATCCTGTGTAGGAAAAATTTCTTTTAGGGCAAGAATTAAATCAAAATTATAAGGTCACAAAATAATAATAATAGAATTGTATCTACTTGCTAAACATTGGAAAAAAAACCAAACCAGCATTTGCCAATCAGTTAGTGGGTTATTTATTCCTGCTACTATTTATGCTTCCAGGTACTCAAAACAGCTACAGAGACACAGTTATAGTACTATCACCAAACTGCAGCAAGATAGGTTGTCTATGAGAATGTTATGCCAGAAGACTCAATTTACTTTTTCTTTGTCCTTCAGCACATCTTTATACAGCCCATGGAGGTTTAATAGTTACTTTCTGCTTTAAACCTAATTCCTTATTTTAATCATAAAGTTGTCTCTCAAGCAGAATTTGCTTTCAGAGCATCACATTGGCCAAAGCACAGCAAGCCTGCACATGTGTACTGCTCCCTCAGGCATCTGAACCCGGGCCAGGCAGGGATTCCCAGGAGGACTATCAGCACTGCAGCTCCCTGTGGCATCCCCAGTGTCACACACACAAGAAACACACACACACACTCTGTCATGTGGATAAACAAGCATTCAGGAAGGTACCAGTGCCAGGCTTCCCTGGGTTTCCTGTGAGTAGGAGCATCTCTGCCTGTCATTAACCACTCACAGACTACCTGAGCCACACTCCTTCACAGGGCAGGCTCATGCCTGTTTCACACATTTTTGTTGTATCTTACTGTTCTTGGTCATTCCTGCTCCAGTTAGATGTAATATTTATGCTGAAGAAACCTTCCAAAAAGATGGTTGTGTTTGCTGCTCAGTGACAGGAATGCCCTTTACACAGATTTCTGTCCTTATTTTAATCACTGCATGTGTTTTTGTGTGCTGCATACAAGTGCTCTTTGTATAGTTCCCTCTTTCTTTAGGCCTGCAGCTTCTTCTACTGATCTGCTGACTCAGTAATCTTTGTGATCCACACCATCTTCTTAAGGATCTTCTTTCCTCATAACAGATCAGAAACTGCTGCACATACTGGACCTATGTACCTCTACAGAAATCACCAGGCTGCAGTTTTTGTTGTTCCTGCACTCCATCCTTGCCCCAGGCATCAATGTCACAGTGTCACCTGAAAATAGTTGCTTTCTTGCTTCACAACTAAATTTTTATCCTGGTTGATTTACAATCTGCTCCCAGACCACTCTTTTTGAAAGATGGATTACCCATCACCTTGGTACTCTGAGTCATTAAACTCATGATTAAGCCAATCTGTCTTTTAAGTCCCTAGATCTCATCAGGTCTAAACACATTGCCTTGGCTGTAATGAAGAAAGCACTGGTGCCATTTTTTTCCCAATGCAGATGCCTGGATCTCCACGGGACAGGAGCAACCAACTCAAACTGTCTGCCAGCACCTCACCACAGTGCTCCATAACCCCAGCATGCTACACATGTTTTCCAGGCTGCTTTGAAGCACAAAAATAATGTATAAAGTTTCAAAATTTATCATCACCTCTGTCCCAGCATCTCTAAAAGATGGGCAAACTCTGAAGTCTTCGAGGTGCCATGACTGAGCGCATGCCAACCTAAACCTTAAGAAATCCACTGCTCTGTACAGAATTTTCTCTCCACTCTCCCAGAAATGCTGGACAGGGATTAGTGAAGTATAGCTGTTATGTAAAAAGTCCCCATGTTATGTACAATTAGTGAATGCATGAGCAGGCAATAGGCTGGTTAATATTTATGCTTGATACCTGTGTTGTCACAATGATTAACCTTTCATAACTGTCAGAGCAGAAACAATGTGATAATGCCAGAACAGAAAAGGGCTGGGAGGGAACAAAGATCTTTGTGTAAAAGGTTATGCACTGGCTCCTGAGTCCAGTGCACTGTATGGTGTAGAATAACCACATGTAGAAGAACAGGTCAGCAGATTGGAGACAAACATCTAAGTAAGAAGGAAAATAACTTGGCAGACCAGACTTGGATGACAAATATTGAATATAAATCCTGAAGTAAAATGGTAGCAGACTCATGTATAAGTGAAAAAGCTCCTGAAGTAAAATGGTAGCAGACTCATGTATAAGTAAAAAAGCTGTCTCTGAAATGGATGGTCTTGGATGCTCTTTACCATCCAAGACTTTATATTAAGGAAAAGGACTTTATATTAAGGACTTTATATTAAGGACTTTACCAGACTATATATTAAGGAAAAGAGTGGGAGAGTTCTTACAACTCTAGTATAAAGATGACAATATTTCTATGTCATATATTTCATGAAAATAAAAAGGCAAAAAGCTCTCTGTGATGCCAATGAAGATAATACCCATCAGCTTGCTAAACTTGGATTCAGCTCCACTAAAATTGCTTATGCAGGCCCATAGAAAGTGAATGTCAGCATTGGGACTGAAGTCCACTTAAGTAATTAAGACTGGAATAATACTGAGAGGCCTCAGACAAGGTGAGTGTCCCATTGCCTCAGGTATAGTGTGAGAAATGCCATGGAGTTAGGACATGGGCCATGGTGTGAGAAGGGAAAGGGAGAGAAGGGAAAAAGTCTTTCTAAGGACAGAAGCAATTCACAGATCTCTGTCTCAACAAGAATTTTTCCTTCTCTACCCTTTTTTGTTTCATACTTTGGGCATGTGCCTTGAGCTAGATCTGAGTTGTTGACTTTTCTACTGGGCCTGTTTTAGGAGATTTCATTTCTAAAGATTTTCCTCCTGTATTTTAACATCTACCGCAGCAGTTCATCAGAGCTATAAACCACAAACTTGTTGAGGAGAATATCAGGTGTGTGTGTGTGCATACACATAATCCTGTGTGAAATCCTTGCTTCCTTTGCCTGCTGCATGTTTCAGTGAGGAGCAGGCAGTCCTCCCAGGCACAGTAAGAGGAGTGCAAGGCTTCCCAAGCCTGAATGGTGCTAAAGAGCTGCTTTTCCATGGAGTTATTGTGGTAACTCCCTGTGCCAAAGGGAAGGTCCAGTGCTTGAATGCACATCTTTGTCTGGAGGTCTCTGGTAAGGCCCAGCAGAACCCTTGAGAGGTCATGCAGGGACAGAACTCGTGTCCTCAGACAACATCTGGGAGATGTACACAAACACTACACAGAGGAAGCTGCATTTTCAGTAAAAAGAGACTACTTTTGGTGTCTCTGTTTACAACTGTCTCACTTCTCAGTGAATTCATAAACCTCAAACTTTGCCTCTCTCTTCAGGCTCTTGCAGGTATAAAAGTGAATAAAATCTTTGCAGCTGAAAGGATTTTGGTGTGAGTCATTTGGCGCCCAAATGCTGAGTCCATTTCTCAAGCATAAAATATTTTTTATCTTTTAGGTTTAAGAGTAATAACTATTTCTTATACAAAGGGTTTATCACAGAGGGGGAAAAATTACCACCTTTTGGTGTTTATATGCATAAATCTAGACGAGCTATTTTTTTGTAGGAAAATGAATATATTTTTTTAAAATGAGTGCCCAAAAAACTTGACAAAGCATCAGCTTATCTAAACCTATTTTGTATGTCTCAATTTCTTAGTGTGGTGTCAGCAATTCTTTTCACCTTTTATAAAATCCTCTAGAAAACACTTACAAGAATAATTAGAGATTTAACTCATTAGAGGACTGAGAGGACTATTTTCAAGAGCTTCATATTTGTATTTGGAAAGCTCTGCTGTTTAACATTTGTCTTTATTCCAATGTGTAAAACAGAACAGTTGCATCAAAGTCACTGAACTCATTCTTGAATGAAAGTGCAAAGATTTTTTTTGTTGCTGTGCCTTATTTTCCAAATATTTAGAGAAATCTGCATTCTTCAGGATTCTTTCAGGCTGCTGAGAATGCTCTGGAACCCAGGAGCAGCCCAGCCAAGCAGCTGAAGCACTTGTGTTCCTCTGTTCTCACATCCTCCCAGCCCCTGCTTCCCCTTGCAGCGGATTTGCAGATCTGTAAAGGCTGAATCTTCATTAAAATTAGAATTTAAAGTGGGACCACTAAGCCATACAAACCTAAGAGGACATTATACCATTTACCAATCAATTAATGTATCAGTTCCAGGTATTTATGGATGAAATTGAGTGTGCCAGTTTGGCCATATGTGAGTAACTTTAGCTTCCTTGACTTTTTATTTTAATGCAATATGTGGTAGATACAGTAACTTATTTTTAAAACCCACAAAACATAAGCTTCATTTCCTCCTACTTACAAAAAGATTTCAGTTTATACACTTCCATGGAAATTGAGTGTTCAGCTTCCTGCTTAACTGTTAGCATGTTTCTGCCAACTCCTCAAAATGTTTTCCTTTACCCTTGTTGATTGTGAAAATGCTCCAAATCTTGTGGCAAAACACAGTGGAAAAGAACAGAGGCTATAAGTAGGTAATATTAATTTTTCACACTGTGAGCTGATATCCATGAACCTTTTCCTAGAGGCCTGAAAGATGGGAAATCAACCTATACTAAGGGAAGGTCTGGGCCTCCCCAGGAGAAGCCATTTCTTTCCCAACTTGTCTGCCACCATGAAACAATTTTCCAGGAACCACGAGCCCATCATTCCTGAGCCTCTGTCAGCTCCCTTGCAAACTGTAACTGCATTTCCTAACTAAAGACTCTGCAAAAATCACTCACTGCTCCCTCAGAACCAGGTAAGAGCAAACTGTATGAATTTATGTCCTTCACATACAGCTCACATATGGTGGACTCTACTATGGGCCCTGCATCACAGATTCTCTGCTACTGGCAGTGTAGCTGTGCTCAAGTCACATTTCTATGCCATATTTTCCTAGTACTCAAAAAAATTTACATTTGCACAGAAACATTTCCTTCAAAGCCATTACCTTGTTGGAATCACCATCCCACATAAAGGATCTGCTCTGATCTAGCAGGGATGAAAAACAAATACTGAAACACTCATGGTCACAATGATAACTCCAGCTTATGCAATTTCCACTGCCTGTCCCTATAATAATTTCTCACAATTGAAGAAACAGAAATAAAGGCAAAAAAACCTATAGTTCTATTGCCAATTAAGGAGTAGAAAAAAATCCCTAAGATCAATAAAATTGTTTGAAGGTAAGTTTGGAATAATCTTCATTTTTCTTCACTCCTGAAATAGTAACTTCACTTTTAGTAGTTGCTTCATCCTCTTCTTGTTTACCAGATGCAGTGAGCTACAGCAAAATAATACCAGAGTTGTCTTTCCCCTTCCAGCCTGAACTTCTTCATATGGTTTTATTTTTAAACATTTTCCCATAAAGATGTAACTTACTTTAGGGCTTACTTGAAGGAAGCTCCCAACAAGCTCCCATATGCAATTGCTTAACCCAGAACAGCTGAGCTTTGTAAATCAGCAACAGCCCCAGCAGCACTCTGTGCCTGCACAGGCTGATGGGGCTTGCCTTTGTAGAGCAGTCCTTCACTAATGAGGAGCTGGCAAGAGGCACAATGCCCCCCGGAGCTCATTAAATGGCTTATTTTGGCCTGCTGGATCCTCACCTCAGGCCTGAGCACAGAGGCTGGAGCAGCAGCTCTGCTGCATGAGCAGGGGCTCTGTCCCCCTGCACACCTGGGCTCTTCCTGAAGAGTTTGAAGTGAGGTTTCCTCCCTGTCACTGGCTCTCTTATTGTGACATACAGTTTCAATGGCATTTTAGTGTTTACCTCAGGAACTTGTCAATGTTCAAATAGAAGAGGCTGAGCCCCAGCCTGGAGTCACCCCCACATGTCACCATGTCCCTGCACTGACAGCCTCCAAGCACTGCTGGCCCTTCTCAGCCCACTCTGCAGAGCTGCCACTTTTGAACTTAGCAAACTGCACAGACATCTTCCCAATGTAAGGGAAATTACCTGAGCAGCAGCAGAGCCAGCCACACTCTGCTCCAGGTGAGGCACCCTTGGGGCTGCTGAACAGGGAAATGCATTAATGTTGCTCTAGTCAAAACTCATTATTCAGTTCTCTCAGCTGTGGGGGAGTCTGGGAGTGAACAACAGTCATTAGTGCTTCCTAACCTGCTCTCATTCTCCTCAGCTGTCATGTCCAGGTTTGCTCTTTCTAGCTCAGACATGCTGGCAAAAGAGATTCTTATGAAGTGAAGCCCAAGTGCCAAGTCCAGTGGTCCCTTCAGGCTGCAGATTATTTTGCTTGGAGGCTCATCTGCTCTGGCTAAGCAGAAAAGTAAAAACACTGCAAATTTGATCAATCTTTCCTCTGCTCACAGGAGGCAACTTATATTACAGTAGAAACTGGAATCTGAGGCCGTGGTTGTGCAAAACCTCAAGTTCCTTTAGAAGAGAAAGAACTACCCAGGGAGCACTTGAGCTGTGACAGCAGTGCTTCAAGAAAAGCTGTGGACTCCTGATCCCCTGGCACAGCTTGGTGTGCAGTGCCAGCTCTGCCCTGCTCAGGGTCCATGCAGCAGGCCTGTGCAAGCACAGTGGGAGCATTAAGTTGGTCAGGGGAGGCCCTGCTGAATTTTGGACTCTTCCCCTCTTGGGCAGCCTGTGCAGCTGGTACAGGACTGTCAGCAGAAATGACCGTCTACATTCAGATTTTTTTTCTTTTAAGTCAGTGGGTGTTGGCTTGCACCCAAAGCTGCAGAAGTATTTGGAAAAAGACTTAGGATCATAATGGCAGATTTTCATTAAGAAAGATTAAAAGCTGCTTTAAGTTAACCTAAATAGGGGCTTTACTTACTAACATAGCATTATACATTTCCAAGTCCCTCTAAGTACAGCTGGACGTGCAGTGTCAGCATGAGTGCACTTGGTGTCTGGAGACCACCCGTGTTTCTCTGCCAGCTTGTGAGCCAGGCCTGCAGGTGGTATTGGAAATGTCCTGCTGCCTGGCACCACTGCACAGCAGCATGTGTGTAAAGACTATATGAGCTGTGCTTTTCTAAATTAGTAATGACTTATTAATCTGGACAGGGATATTCTGGCCATGAACATCTAACAAGAAGTGAGAGAGCTATTTTTGCTTTTCTGTGTTGGTGCAGAAATGTGTTTGACAAGGCTGGTAGCAGCCAGCTTGCTGAGACATCCATCAGAGCAGCTGAAGCTCAGAGTCTCAGTGGGGTGTTTGTTCCAGACAGCACCCTCAGCCATTCTGACCCCTCAGGGAGTTTGATCTCCTGCTGGCTCAGCGGGGCTCAGTGCTGGCTTGCTCTTATGGTTCTGGCTGTGCTGTCACTTCAATCTAAGCTTTTACTCTGAACAAAACAGTGTAACTAAAACAGTGTACTGAAAAGCAGGGGTGAAACTCAAACTTTGTGGTGTGCCTTGTTAGACAAACTCCCAGCTCTGCTGCAGCTCTGGTTTATTGTAATAAAGTAACTGGTTTAGTGTACACAGAGGTGTTCCCTTTTCCTCGCAGTCTCCTGTGCCTCTGATGTGTTGTGGTTCCACGATGCATTCCCTGGTAAGTGCTCTCACACCCTTTCAGCAGACACCTCTCATGGAATATTGCCATTTGGAAGGGAAGCAGTTTATTCCTGTTTTGAGATTCGCCATTCAGCATCTCTGTGGAACAAACTCAATTAACAAAGGAGAAAGCTGAGCACACAAAGTTCCTCCAGTACAGTCCAGAAGCCAGGCTGCAGGTGAGCAGAGCCCTGAGGAACCTTTCCCAGGTTCTCCCTGTGGAATGGGACAGCAGCTCAGGACCAGTGTGCTTAGCCTCAGCTAATTTTCCCTACTCATTCAGTTCATTACTGGGCATAAGCTGTGACTGCTTTGCTTGGTTTTGATGTTTATTGGATGTTTGATGTTTATTTGATGAGACTACTTGCTAACAAAGCTGCATGGAGGTTTAGGAAGCACTTCAAGGTAGCATTAGGAAACTGCCTGGTAGTTTTCTCTAATTTGAATAACACACTTTTGTCTGAGTGCCCCATGCTTCGCGTCTGTTATTTTCACAAAATAAAAGCAACAGTAGAAATATTCCATCAACTGCACTCCTAGCATAAGGCAGTCCCCAGACGTCTGGTAAGGAGCCATTGCATCCTAAGCCTTTCTGAAATTACCCATCAAAAATTTAGTGAAGTATTCAGGTATCTTTTTTTGTTTGGTCCATTCTGCCTAGTTACTGATACAGAAAAAAACCTACACCTTAAAGAAATAAGTAGAAAGGGCACTTAAAAAAGTGATGATGATGATCTTATTCTTCTCAGCTGTGTAAATTTCCACTAAAATTGAAAGCCAGTGGTGTGTTTCCCATGCTTAATTAGAGAACTTTAGCCACTGTACATTGTCATCTATTTCTGACTCAAGTGACAGTGCATCATCAAGACTATTTATGAATTGTTCACTGACAAACAGGCTACATTTTCATTGTTACCAAAAAAGTGCTGTGATTTCTTTGATTTTTTGGTTTTTTATATGTTTATTCACCAAAACCAACTTGTGTTGCTAAATTATGTTTCTGGTTTCATCAAGTTTCATTAGAACCTGTTCTGCCTAAAATTTAGTCTCTAACTAATAACTTTTACATGTCTTCTAAGATGGCCAAAATTAGTTTAAGACTCTTACCCATTTGGAGTGCTGTACCTCTGAGGGTCAACTACACCCTGGAAGCTGAAGTTGTTATAAGGATGAGTTTCAAAAAACCCCTGTAGGATTAAACCACACAGTGCTCACAACACTGAATGCAGGGAATTCTACAAAATTTTACAGATTTTTCTCATGCCATGAGATCCTGAATTCCCAGACTGTAAATGGAAGCCAAGCAGGACTTACAGGCTCTGTGGAAAACAGAACAGTAATAGTAATTTAAATAATTACTTTCAAAGCAGTGTGCATGAGAAATGTCTTTTTAGATGAGTTGTACTGATAGGGGCTTCAGACTGAGCTGTTAAACAGATTAGTTCTAGATGGGGCCTTGTGCTGCCAGTGCAAACTGCATCCAGCTACAGTCATAGGTCACAGTGGAAATGTTTATGCATAACCACATCCCTCAAGCAGGCAAAAAAGGGCAAAAATTTACATTTTTACTATTCACCTGCTGAATTATTTATCTTCCATTTTCAATTTCCAGTATGACTTAAGCTGTGCAATAGATCCCCAGATTCATTGATCTGTTTAAATAAACAATGTGATATATTTCAACAAACAATGTGATACACACCAGGCCACAAGGACCATGAGGCACTGATTTCTTTTGTTGCCATTTGTGGAGCAGGCAAATTATATCCTGCACAGTCAGAACAGACCCATCCATGTGATTTCATCAAAGATCTCCGTTTGTGGTGGTAAGTGCCACCAGACCACTTGATGGTTGGTTTTTCCTAAATGGAAACATTTCTGGCTCTGAGAGGATGAAGGAGATTTCCGTAAGAGGAGTTGCTACATGTACATTTGTGGTTCTGCCGCTGGCACAACACCAGGAAATGCCAAACTCACAGGGCTCATGATTGTATATACGTTAACTACAAATTTGTTTCTCCTTTGAAGGACTTGAAAAGGAGCATGATGGAAACTTTTTGCCCATTGGTGATAAGATTTACAGGTTAGGAAGGTTAAATTTATAGGTGCCATTTCCTCTCATACAGCAAGACTGTTTCCATGAGAAAAGAGGCACTATTCCCTGGTGTAAATATACATTGAGTAAAAAGCCTTCTTGCAGCCAGAGTTTTAAATTTCACAAGAATTGATTGAGCAAACATTCAGCCCCTGAGCCGGGAACACACAGAGCCCTGGGAGGCACTGCAGGGGGACAGACATAACCTCCTCTCCTGGGAGTGTCTCTCCCCCACAGGGTGAAGGATGCTTTGCAGCACAGGGCTCCTGAATCTCCTTAAGGGTGTCCCCACAACCACACAGGGGACATGAGGACCATCCAGGTCCAGCAGACTCACTGGCTGCACCAGCACTGGTCCTTTCTTGGCCCTTAGGTTCAGGCGCTCGAGTCTCAGTCGCTGACCTTGGTGTCAAAGCCCCCAAAGCAGCAAAGCCAAGGCCCTAAAAGAAAAGACCCCATAGCAACAAAAGGTAGAGGACATTTAATTGCCCAGAAGAAAACGTGTGAAGGTACTCCAGGGTTCCCTGACAGAGAAAGAAGGAACCTAATTCCAGGTACCAGCTGGTTACTCCATTTTCAGAAGCTCTACCAGTCCTCTTGCCATGCAACAGTGACACCAGGAAAAGAAAAAAAGTATTTGAAGCAGTAAAGATGTATTTCTTAATTTTTCTTATGTAGTGCAATTTGCATGCCAGAGAACTTTTTTTCTTTATGTATAAGGCTTTCCTGCCAAAGTGTTGATATTCCATACTAATATTTTCTCATTTATTATTACAAAACAAAGGATTTTTCTTCTACAGCCAGATTATTTTGTTCTCAGAGTACTGTTTGTGACTATTGGCAGTCCAACTGCCTGCTGTTTATCAGAAAGATAATTTCATCAATCCCATAGCAGGCAGATCCATGGCCCTCCTCCAGACAGTATTGAAAATGCTTATGTTTAAATGTTCAGAATCAAGGAGGTTATAAATCCACATCTTGTGATCAAGCTGAAGGAACAGCTATATTAAAAATAACTGTTAATTTTCTTACAGCCTTGAGATAATTTGAAAAATAGCTGGTCCCTCTAGCATCTGATTTATGTGCCAGAATGGCATAAACAATATTGTAGAGCAACCCCATATACTTTCTAAATTTCATAATATTAAGAGATAGCCACATAGATTGACTGAAAAAAATAAATAAATACTTGAAAGAAAATAAAAACTTCTGTGCTCCAGAGTTATAAAAAAATGTGAATTTTTCTGTATTTAGACATTCTAGGAGAGTTTTTAGACTATAAGCTTCACACAGTTGGAAAGCTCTTTGTACTTTGAGAGGACTACAAAATGTGATTTTTGTTGAAGATGACATGTTCTGGCACTATAACTTACTTTGCCATTACCATCCTCAGGAATATTTTCCTTTCTCTCAGAGGTAGATATGCATGTCTATGTGCTTGGCCTGGCAGAAGATGTAGGAAGGAGCTGCTCACATTTGGACAGAGCTGTTGGTAACTTGAGTGCTCACATTTCTCATGGAGCAGCAGCTTCTCTGCATGCCTATGATAGAGGTGCTAATTTACATGTGGAAGTGTTAATTAATGGCAATTCCTAAGGTCACCTCTCTACAACTGAAATTCTTTCCCTGTGGAGAGGAACAGAGAGCAGCACTGATGCCAAAGAGCACATGAGAGCCATTGTAGATAAAACAAACATACACATCCATTCCCTGAGCTTCTCTAAATAATAATAAAAAAAATTAGCCTCCAAATGGTTCATATAATTTCTCACAGATTACAAGCCACACAGCTCCTCTGCTGCAGAACAGGCATGCCCATTTACCTAATAAAGATTTCACAGATTTACAGGAAAAAGTTGTAAATTGGTAACAAAGTGTAAAAGAAATGCAACAGAGCCATGTCATTTCTTTCTGTGAAAGAATATGTGAAACAACTTACAACTCCTGCAATCACTGCCTAAGCACCCTTTCTGAGAGAAGTACTTGCAGGACAGCAGAGTGAAGATCATGAAGATCAAGGTGTTCCTTAAGGGCTCCCTGGGATCTAGGTGAAATAGGAATTTGTCTTCAGATCTGTCTCAAATGGCTTATCTCAGTCAAAAATTAAACCCAGGGAGGATGCTAAGAGGCTGGTTCAGAAGGTAATAAAAATTATGTAAGAAAGGTATATTCCCTGGTCTTCTCTCCTGAGTGAGAGGGTGCTAAATCAACTGAAAGAGCAAGCAGAGACCTGGCTTTGTTGAATTATATGACAGAGAAAGAGAAAATCCTTTTTGTAAGCCATTTTTGTACGTGGTGAGTCAGGGAATTTACATTTCATTATGTGCTCAGCAAGAAGTGTAAAATACAAATCCTTCAAGCAGATGTGAACAGACACTCGGGATCAATCTAATGTCAACTGCAGAAAAAATTGATAGTGTATGAATTAATGTTTCATTATGTCAGATCTGTGAAGGGTGGGTGATCTCAGGCATGCAGATGATATGCCTGTCCAATCTGCCACTTATTTTTGTCATCCACAAACATGGACAGAAGAAGCAGAGATGCTGCCAGCTGAGGTGAAGGTGGTGGGTGAGGGAGCTCTGGGGTTAGGCTGCAGGGGTTGTGCAGTCATTTGGAGAGAGACATTAGTTATAGCTTCTTGTGACAGCTGAGGTCCCTGTGTCTAGAGAGCTGCTTCTCTGAATTTTGTCTGTGGGGAAGAGACCAAGCATCCCTCCCCATGTGGAGCAGCTGCAAGAGTGCTCATATGAGCCCTGCAGTCCACATGGGGCTGTGCCTGTGTGTATGTTTACCACAAACTCAGTTTTTGTACTCAGGTTTGACTTATGCAATTCCTTCCAAACAAATGGAGTTGCAGCTTCTTTATCCATCTGTCATGGTGTGTGTGCTAGTTGTGCCTCTATAGATCCTTGTATTGAATTTAGCCCTAAAGCTATGAGAATTTCACAGGTACTAAATTCTCCAACATAATTTTTAGAAATATAAAATAAGGCAGTAAAATTGTTAACTTAGAACTCGGTTGATGTATTGTCAGCTCAAGGTCTTTCTAAGAAAACACATGACAGAAAAGCAAAACAAAACTAAACAGTAACATAAATTCTGAGTTCATAAAATGTTCAGTGCGATTTTGCAGCATTATAGTAGTCTTATATTGACTGGAAGCATTTAAACATACTTATGTGTGTGTGTATGTGTATATATATATATATATATATATATATGCATAATCCACCCTGCCAGACAAAGCTGTGTGCTACATAAAGACAGATGGGAAAGTGGGAAAGAGCTGTGTATTCTGTGTTTGATTGCTGCATTGTGTCAGACTGACTGGCCATAGTCATAAAGCTGGTTCATGTAACTATTCATATTTACCTAGAAGTCCTCAAGACAGCCATTGGAACAGTAGTTGTTTTCTTACCCAAGAAAACAAACGCAGAGGGTTTGAAAGTCTCTGAGTTCTTCTGGAAGATGCTGTTGTAAGCAAGGATTGTTTAATGCTGCCTTCCTTCAATCACACAGGCAGATGGGTGGAGTGTAGCAGGCACTGGACAGAAAATAAAGCCTTTGGAGCTGGGAGCCAGACCAACATAACACAGCAAAAGCTGGAGGCTAAACCTGTGAATCGTTCCAGAAATAAAGTGGTAGGGATTTAAGCTTTGGGGAAATATTACCCTGTAGTAAAAAAATGTGAATCTTCATCAAGAAGTCAATCTAAAACAGGATTTTTTTTTTAAAGAACTTCAAAATTTAATGCCTCTGTCATCCAGTAACTCTGGAGTTTGCAAGAGAAGTAGAGACCATCTGTTCAAGAGACCAGTAACACAGTCTGTGCAGCTAATCAGCGTGATAGCAGTAGGAAATGATTTCATAGGGGCCTATCACATCTGGTTTTAAAACTACTAAGCAGACTTTTTTTTATTTTTATTAAGTTTTCTGAATCTCTCACAAAGCCTCTTTTCTGACAGGATTTATACTTTAATTCTTATGGGTTTTCCCTCAGTCTCTAAATAGGAATATACATGAGAAATAAATACATAAACAGTAGAGTGCATGGGTATTCCTGCAGCCTATTCACTACTTCAGTGAATAACAGTCAGGGTTATCCCAGCAAGGATAAAATCACTATTGTCATAAAAGTCTAATATGAAGCCTTTTTTACATGGAAACTTTTGATTAATTGTTGAAAAAAAGAAAAACAAGTGCTCCATTACTGAACTCCCTCCCTCATTTTTGTTTTTATTAGCCTACTATTATCTGATGTATTTTCTTATTGTTTTTAGGCATTTGGTTGAATTCTGAATATGGAAGTCTGGAATGCTTTACTGAGTGCCTTTTCAATCAAATTTATTTTTGCCAAGAATTGAGAAAATGTACATGAAAAAGTGCTACAGTTTTCAGAAATCTATTTGCAGCCTCCCTGATGGTAGGAATACCTGATACAAAATATCTAAATGAGCATCTCTTAAAGCATTTAGGGGCAAAAAAAAAGAGTTATCAGGTATTTCTGAGGATGCTGGGAGCTGCAGGATGCTTTTTGCAGCAGTGTTACACAGGTCAATACAAACATCCTGGATATTGTACCAAAACACTTCTAATGCTTCAGTGAATCTCACTAACATTTCCTGTTGCATTCAGCTCTCTAAAGCCTACCTGACTTCTTCCTTGGAAGGACAACTGTGTGTCCCCTGCTTGCTTTCAGGGCACAAACAGGTCACAGATTTCTGAGGACTTTGAGAAATGAATAGAAATTAATGAAAAACTGACCTCATGACTCTGTTCCTGTCGCTCATGCACCAGTGAAGGAGAGGTCACAAAGAAGAGGCAGATGAGCTCTGCAGAAGGAACAACAACATTACTGAAAGGAAAAAGGCCCCTGAGCTTTGCCCACGGTGGATCAGCTGGGGTTTGCCCACACCAGGAGGGAGCAGGCAGTGACAGCCAGTCCCTGGTGGCACTGAAGGCCCAGCAAGGTCTGAGAAGCTCTGGTCAAGGGGACATGGACCAAGGGGGTCCATACCTCACCCCGCTCTCAGCAAAAACAGGATTTGTTGGCCTGGGGTAGGAAAGGGTGTGGATGGCACCATGCATTTGTAAAACAGTCATTTCAAAAAAAAAAAGAAAAAAAAAAATTTAAAAAAAAAAGACGGGAAGAGAGGAAAGTTGTGTATTTCTCTTTTTTTATGTGTAACTCTGCCTCTTTAAATTCTATCCACTTCTTTAAGTCCTCTTGATCATAAGTACAAATAAGTTCAAACTGCCTGATAACTCTGAGGATCCAAGATCTGGACATTCTACAGTTGATAAATATTGATTGATCCCCTACAATAAAGCATCAAACCATCTTTGGAGTGTACAAATTAATTTCATTACTTCTTGAAAGTATGAATTTGGGGAAAGAATATTTGAGAAATAAATTGAGAGAAAAAAGACCTTTTGATTTCACACAAAGAGTAGTAGGAATGCTTTTCATACCATGGCATGTTAGCAATTTGGGAAGTCAGTATGACCAAATGAAGACAGCAACGTGCTCTACATCTTCATTCCAGCAGAAATATTGACTCTGAACTCCATCTGCCTCTAGATGTGCAATTCTGATGGTTTTTGGGATTTTCACCTAATTTCATTGACATTATGTCTCCAAGTGGTTAAATCAACCATGATAATCCAAGAACACATAATATCTGATCTTCCATATGCAGCAAGAATGGCAAAGCAGGAATAGTTGCCAAGAAAAAAAAAATAAGAAATGGAAATATTTGAATTATTTCAGTATTAAAAATATTGTTTATATGTCTTGGTGCTGCATTATTATTATATGCAGGATTTGCCCTTTCACACTGTTGATGAACTACTCCTGGTATTGTTTCTGGCAGCATGAAGAAGTTAATAGTGCTCAAAGTGCTTGGAGCTGTACACAGAAAAGGAGAACTATGTCCTAGGGAAGAAACTCACAGCCTCCCTTCCACACCCCTGTGCTCGTGCCAACAATTTCCCAGCCAGCTGGAATTTCCTTTCCTTGTGGGAGCTAGCCCAGAGCTCATCCCTCCAGCCTCAGGACCCCAGGTTATTGCCATTTGCTGAACCCTGGCTCTTACAAAGAGCCCAGCAGGACATCCTGTTTCTCTGGTGGCCTGGTGAGTTTTCTCCCTAATAATGAACCCTCCTCTGCTGTCACATCTTAAAACAACAACAAGCCTCAGCTCAGTGGTGTTTTCAACAGGGGTATTCAGACTGGATATTGAACTGGTTTATTAAAAATCCATTTTTATGGGATAGGGCTTATTCTAATGCCTTGCACTCCTGCCCAGAGAAGTCTAAACATTGTCATTGATGGATTTGGAAGCAGGAATGCATTTACATATTATGCTTATATCAGAGTTAAAATTCTTATCAATTCTAATGGTAACAGGGAGCTGAACCTGTAAGAAAATGAGCTGGGCCCTGAGAAGTGAGTAGCACAGGTGGTCTATCAACCAAGAGAGTTGGTATTTTCCCTGAAAACAAATCTGAATTTTTTGTTATCCTCATCTGTTTGCATATACCATGTGCTGTCAATGTATTGACTGCAGCAGTTCCAAGATATGGATTGGCTTTATGGTAAAGAAGTTTTCCTGAACATGAACTCCACTTGAAAGCAAGGGTGGGCAGAAAAGATCAATGCATATTTGCAATTTACAAGCAGTTACCAATCAACCTAATTTAGGTGGTCCCTGGACAACGTAGATTAATACTTAGAGCTATCCTATTAAGATTAGGCTAATTGAACTAATATTGAGCCACAGATATAGGGTGTTAATAATAGACTATTGATGTGCAAGAAAGCAAAAGAGACTATTTGAATTTAATTTTGACTCCAGACCTGACCTTTGCAAGTCAGTACTAAGCAGGGAACTCCTCAGGTTCCCCTGTCTCCCTACTCTTCCTCTTACAACAAAAAATTCAATCTGTGAACAGTTTGAGGACTCAGTTGCTTCTCAACCCTGGTCTGTAACCAGGGCTTTAAAAATACTAATGGAAACACAAAGCTTGCACAGAAAAACAGATCACTTAAAATATAAAGTGGAATGGCAGGAAAACATCAGTGCAAGGCCCCTAGGGTATCTGCTCAGTCACCAGGAATTAAAAGTGTGTTTGGCAGGCTATTATTGTTAGTCCCCTAAGTGCACTGAAGGTATGTAGTTATGCCTGCAAGCCAGTGGGCAGAAACAGGGGGTTTAATTCCAGCTTCTCTCCACCTGCTTTACTGAAGTGGTCTAGCAGCTCCTGCAACACTAGCATGAGCTCCAACAAAAACCATGTGGGTTAGTAAGTATAATGACAACATCTGTAAGATATTAAGGGCCAAACCTCAGGTTTTCTTGCATATTTCTAAAGGTCTTTAAAAAAAAAAAAAAAGAAAAAAAGAAAAATAAGTACTTTGTGAAATACTTTTTTTCAGTTGAGTGGTTAAAGGACAATTTGCAGCCAGGCATTTCCTAGAATCATAGAATCACTTAGGTTGGAAAACACCTCTAAGATCATTGAGTCCAACCTTTAACCTAACACTGCCAGGTCCACCACTCAACCAGGTATGTAGCATCACATCTCCATTGTTTTTGAACACTTCTAACAACAGTGATTCCACCATTCCCCTGGGCAGCAACGCCTGATCACCCTTTCAGTGAATATATTTTTCCCTAGTATCCAATCTAAACCTCCTTTGGCACAATGTGAGGGCATTTCCTCTTGTCCTGTCCCTTGTTTCCTTGGAGAAGAGATCAGCCCCCACCTGGCCACAACCTCCTTTCATGTTCCTACCACATTTTCAAAAAATAATTACATTATCATGTAGGTGGCATAGAATGTCTAGAAAGCTATGGAAAAATAAGAGGAATGAGGCTGGTGGAGTCAACAGCAATGACCTCTGTGCCCTGTGCTTCCAGCCCCTCGCCTTCCAGGAGGGCATGGATGGAACAAGCTGCTGTGGCCATCCCTGGATGCAAACTGCCACCCTCACCTACTAGGCTGATGTTCCAAATTAACATTACACACAGGCAGTAGAGTTAAATATTAGATCTGCACCTAACTCCTTCAAGGCACAGAGGGAGGGGACAATTTGGCTCCAGCAGAATGTGACTGCTTAGGCAGGTCCTCCTGCCTTTCAGTGAGGAAGGACCATCCTCCAAAACAGGGAAATGCTGATCAACAACTTTTGTGTGTCATTATTTTTGTCTCAGAGTACTTGCCAACCTGTTGGGTTTTTTTTCCTTTTTCATACTGAAAACCAGGCCACTCCTCAGGAAGAAATAATGTTTCTGTTTGAGACAGAAAACACTTCAGGGAATTATGTGGTTTTCTAGACATATACAAACCAGAGCATCTTCTGTCTGAGAATTTTCAAAGTAAGCACCAGGTTCTTCCTCCTCACTGTGGATGCTTTACAGTGCCCAAGTGGCAACAGCTAAAAGGAAAAGTGGGTTACTGTAATACATTTTTCTGAGCAATCAGAGTCTGCAGTGTTACCTAACACAGAATATAGCTTGCCTGTTTAACACATTGCTGCAGTGACAGAAACATTGCTTTCAAGGTGTTCGTTTACAATATTGATCCCCAAATAAAAGGCTCATGTTTAAAAGCCTTCTTACTGCAACCCTTTCAAAACATTTCAGTGAACTTTTTATATTCTTTGATCACATATGTCCCACATATTTGACACATTAATCAGGTACTGAATTTCCTAAATCAGGCAGTTTGAGGGCATGGTGGTGTGTATTTGCTGCCTAAGTGCTATTTTTTTCACCACAGTAAAGAATCTGTGTCTTTAATAATTTGGTTAAAATTTTTATTTGTTCTTTTTGACTAAAAGTTTGTTTCCTGGTATCTCTGATGTCAGTAATGCATTAGCTCTTTAATTAAAGCAAACAGCAGAAAAAAGAGGTGGCCGGGAAGAATTTCTAAGACGTAAAAAACCATCTTGCTTAAGATTTAGACACCATTAATACAGGGAGATTTATAGTCCACCTTAAACAAAGACAATTTAGCTTTTACTGAGAATATAAATTGAATGTCTTTCTTCTCCAATGTAGACATTGCCTTCCTATTTTATACCAAAATCCTACTTAGGCTCCAGTGTACCTTGATTTTAAACCAAAGCATCAAAAGCAGGTGAGTTTGATAACCTAAAATCCTGTGCAGGTGTTTTCCCAGTAATGAATAATTGAGTATTCTGATTAATCCCTACTCTTGGAGCCAGTGAGGGTTTTATCATCAGTTTTAATTGTAGTAAGTACATATTTTAAATTTATAAACACATTAAAGAAAGTTTTAATAACAAGACTGAATATTTAAGAGCATTTTATACAAACTTCTAAAATTAATTTCCTTACTCTTAGGATAACTGTTGGAAGAAGGCTGGTTACTCTCCCAGCTTTATATACCTACCAATCTGAATTGCTTTCTAAGTATTTCAGCATTAAAATGTTCCAGACTCTGAACACAATGGCTCTCATCTGTTTCTTCTGGGCTTTTACACCTGCAGCTGTGTTAGAGCACAAACCCAGGAGGAAGGAGAAGGCACTGCCCATGGGTCTGACAGCTCTCCTCCAGAGAGTGCCAGAAAACCCCCTCAGGGTGGGGTGGGCACAGATGTGCTCAGGCAGGTCCAGGAGCACCCAAGGGCCAGTTTGGTGTCTGGGTCCAGGGATGGTGCCTGGCTGCTGGGGCTGGGAGGGGGCTTGGTGACCTGGGGTACACCGTGGGGTCCTAGAAACGTCCCCCTCCTCCTCACGTCAGACCAGGCACAAATAATGAGAAACAATGGAGGGACTGGGTTAGAGGAGTGCTATAGGAAGCACAAGTCTTGTGTGCTTAGAAGCCAAGCTAAAAGAAGGGGAAAAAATTAAACTGCTGATGGATGAAATTCCCTGTGTATCCCCATGCCATGGAGCTGAGATGTGTGAGCAGGAGATATGATTGCAGACTTCACCTTGGAGGACAACATTATCCAGCTGTCACTTTTAGAGATATCTTTCCAAAAGATGAGCCTAGACTCAAAGGTCTAACCTGGAAATTAAAGAATTGAGAGAAATTATTCCTCAAAGGAAACCACCCATGTAGTTAATTAGCAATGAGCCTTTCCATGACAGGGTGCTTTTTTTCATAATTTTACTTTCACTGAACTCAAATGAATTGTATATTAGCTTTTTAAAATGCTTTGAAATGAAGATTTTTGGACTTAATATAAGTAGGCATAAGAGAATGTAAAGGGGGTTAAAAGTTCAGAAACATACTTGAGACAAATAATTGCATAAAATGTGTCAGTACATCCTCAAGGAGGAGAAAAAGCAATGGTGTTTTATGAATCTTTAATGATTTTACTCCAGGACCAGCGAAGTCTTAATCAAAGTGGGATGCACACTTAGCCTGAGCAAATAAGGCATGAAGATTCAAAAATTCTTTCTGAATACTAATGTGGTTTTATACTTGGACATTTAAGAAATGGAGATTAGAAGAATGTCCAAAGACCTCCAGACCATGGGGAAAAATTCATTATTTAGTTAAATATTTTCGATTTTGTGTCTTAAATATTAAGCTATTTACTATAATTAAACTCTCTGCTAGCCTTTTTCTGAAGCAGACTCAGGAATGCTGAATGCCTTTTGGCAAGCACACTCTGAGAAAGGTTTCTGAATATTCTCTTGAGCATCAGAAACTTTATGTTCTCTTCAGGAAAGATCACAGCAGGCAATAGTAACACATGCACAGAAATGTTGGAAGGTAGGAAACTCCACCCTCCTGTGTTATGGTAACATTGCTAGATGTGAAAATGGTTAAGTACATCCTAGGAACAACAACAACAAAAAAAAAAAAGCAAGAAAAATACACAGCTATTTTGGTTTTGTGAAATGGGGTTTTTTAATACTTGATTTACTTTGTTTTCTAATCAATACTAAGGCATTTAACTGCAAATGAAGGTTTGTAGTTAATTAAGGCTACAGCAAGATTTTGATTTATCTCTGTAAAAATGGCCATTCTGCAATGATACCCCAGTGTGAGTGCTTCAGCACTCCTGGGCTTTGCTTTCTTTGCTTCCACTGTTATTACATACATATGCACACCTTGTCTAGACTTGAAATAGGAAGAAATATGAAATTACATCCATTAGTAATGTCCTCATCCAAGATGTGTAAAGTTCTCTGGAATAGTTTTTCCTATCAGAAGGAAAATGCTCCCCCAGTTGTAAGGGAATTCAGTGATGGTCAAGGATCACAAGTCAAACACCTCTTACTCTCAAGACACAAAGTCTGTGCAGAGAAAGACAAAGATATTTAACAGCAGGCATTGCAGACTAGCCAACACCTGATTTTAATGAGGGAGAAGAGATTGATTTTAATGTGCCAATGCAGAAATACTTTTACATAATGTATGTTCCCCACAAAAATACATTTAACATTTTAATATATAAAATATATAGACAGGAAAAACCCCGTATCCCTGGGAAATAATAGATTGGGATATTACATTATTTTGAATGAGTAAAGTTTGTGCAGTTAATTTTTATAGGCTGAAGAAGTAGGTGGATAATTCCTTATGAAAGAGGGGAGTGGTTATAGGGCTTCACTGTCAGTGAGACTATCCAAAATCTATTCACTGGTGAATGTGTGCCATATAAATCTATAGAAGGCAGCAAGCAGAGAAAAAACTTAGTAAATGTATGATTACCAAGGAAATTAACAAGACAGATATTTGTTCATTCTTAAAATTTAAGAAATGCATGGTTAGCTCTTTAATAAAAGAACCAGAATTAGCAGTTTCTTCCTGTATATACACTTAAATTACTTTTCCTTTGAGGAAGAAGGTTACCAGATTCCTGCCACTAAACTAAAACTAATACGCAGCACTTTCTGCTGTTTAGTACAATGAGGATTTTAGCCTTCATTCAAATATGTGCCGACAGAATTTTAATATAAATTCCTCTAATATGCACTTAGAACTGTTAGCAATCCATCCACTCTGCTTGCTCTTTTCTAGGTTTTTTTAAAGTGTTTGCTGAAAACCATTCCACTGTTAGGACAGTCAGAATAGCTCACTTTAGTCAACATAGCTGTGATGTGGAAAATGCAAGCCAGCCATACCCAAGGAGACCTGGCTGCAAACAGAATGTTCTGACATTTGGTGGTGGTATTTCCTTCTCTGGCTTTATGAAATAAATTTAACAGTATGAAAATCATCAACACTCAGAGAAAACTGGAAAATATTACGTTGTTGAACTTGCCTCTTGCTCCTGGAGGTGGCCCTTTCAAAACAGAGCTGAACAGCTCTGCCAGAGCTCAGTGCCAGCCTTGGTGTTGCTCAGTTTGTCCATACACTGAACTCAAGGTTTCCAACTCTGCTGAAATTTGGCAGAAGTTCCTTTTAGAAAGAAATGAAAGAAAAATACTTAGTTATGTGGACTATCAGCAACAACTTTTGAAACAACAAAAAAAAATCTAGGATAGCTTTCTAAAGTCACTAAAGTACTTCTGCTTGTAGAATTCCTAAGGGAAAATGGTCCTGTCAGCTCAAATCAACAGCCTTTGACCTTTCCAGCTCTTCAAGGACACTGGGTTTGTGAGACACTGGTATTGATTGTGTCTAGCAAAAAAAGGACACTGCAGCTTAGAGGCTTATGGATCCCTTGTTTGATAAAAGAGCTTGGCACCAAATAAGTGATCCAAGACCTGACTCCTGGTCAGTGCTCCCATTGGTTAGAGGAATTCCCAGGGGGACCCAAACACCATCTCTGAGGCTTTACACCAACACCATTGGTGTATTGATGGACCTAATGGTTCTTGACTCCAGTTTCACAAGTGGGAGCACAGACAGCACAGATGTATTCATATTTGCTAGGGCAGAGAATTGCTCTTGGCAATTAGGTTGAGAAATATTAAAAAAACTTAGATAATCTGATACTTTAAGTAGTAGCTGCCTTCTGTCCTTACCTTTATTGTATCTCTTTAAAAAAAAAAAAAAATCACTGTTTCTCCCTTATCAATGCAGATGTTTTGAACTAATAAGACAAAGTGAATACATAGAACCATATAAACTTCACAAATGGTAGCATCACATGCTCCTTGTAATTCCTGTTTCCAGATATATCAGCTCCTTGACTGCTCACTTTTAAAAGTTTTCATAAGCATTTTCTCCAGATATGACAATTCTGCTCAAAATATCAGTAGAAAAAGCATAAGAAAAGGTCAATTTATTATCTGTGGCTCTCTATTGGAGGTTTTCTTTTCTGTCACTACACAAATACTGTGAGTTTAGATCTTAGAGTAGGTATCAATTATTTAAAAAGGTGCTGCAGAAAGCAAGCACAGTTTTTCATGACAAATGGCACCATCAGCAGAGTTCCATAATCCAGCATGCAGCATTTTCATTTTTCAGAGAACAAAGAGAGGAATGACTAATACATCAATTTCAGTGTTGTTCCCTTGCACTTTTTGAGAAGCACCTTGCTACCCAGGACCACTCTTAATTTACCATCTTTTGAAGACAGAAAATGTAATGAAAACATCCGTCTCTGGTTCCTGCTAGCCTGTAATATTAAACATCAAAGTAATAGTTATTCTCCACCCACTCATCAATCCTGCCCTTATCCATGCATACAACTCTGCTCTTCTGACATGTTGTTTAAACAAGCAAAAAATGGACACCTCTGCTTAAAGAAATTTTCACTACTGCAGAAGTGGAAACTGGCTCTGAACTTTATGAACTCAAGATGTACAGACTTTCTCTTAGGCTGATGATCCAGACCTTTAGATTTTAATTCCTTAGTGCTGTTAATGAGTTTAGAATTCCTGGAATTTAGAATTACATTCATCACGACATGCTAAACCCTAAACATGTAATTCTACCTCTTACTCCTACAGTAAGAGGTTTTGAGGAGACACATCACCATGAATTAACCCACCTGAGAGTTTCCCATTCTTTTTTACAGTTCAGTGAACAAATTGTCTTTCACCCACCCATGACACTTGGAACCAACTTGTGTTCATGCCCTGGAGGACACAGACCACCTGACCTGATCCAAAAGCCATCTGACTCCATGAGTGCAGCACAGGGCCCATGCAAATGCACTTGTTTCTCTGCAGGACTGACTAACTCAGAAGTGTCATGCTAGTGCAGTGACAGAGCTGGCAGCAAGCTCAGAGCATCACCAGGGGCGTCTGTTCCTGTCCATGTCCCCACTGCCCCCAGAGAGAGGCTCAGTGCTTTGGAAAGGTTTACAAAACACAGTGGAACAATGTCAGTCTCTGCTTGTCAGAAATTATGGCAACTGCCTGTAGTTGGCCATGTGCTTTTTAGCTGCAAAAACTCTGCTTCTCACCCTCACTGGCTGCCACAAAGTTCTGTGCTGACTCACCTGCCCTCCTGAGCCTCCCACAACCCTGCCTTAAGGGTTCCCAATTCCCCCAGCCCTTCCCATGTTCTGACTACACCCAGTACAAGTCCCAGAACACTTTGTAAAGTCCTTGACTCCTCCTCCACAGTAGGAAGTCACTGCTAGAGAATAAATTTCAAATCATTTATGAGAGTTCAACAGCTGGGTGTGTATCTGAGGGATTGCATACAGAGGATACAGTGCATGCAGAGCATTTCCTTTTTAGAAGAATTTATGTCTGTGCACGTGAGTGTAGGTGTGTCAAACTGTTGCCATAATATTTTCTGAAAAATCCTTTTGCCAGGATTTTCTCCTGAGAAGCTGAGGAGCCTCAGGAAAGAAATGTAAACAATAATTATCTGCTGGTATGGAATGCAACAGGTGCATCTTCAATTGGTCCATGTGGATTGTTTCACTTGATGACCAATCACAGCCACCTGTGTTGAGGCAGTGAGCAGTCACAAGATTTTGTTAGCATTCCTTTCTATTCTTTTCCAGCCTTCTGATGAATTCTTTCTCTCTATTCTTTTTAGTATAGCATTTTAATATAATATCATAATATAATAGATCAGCCTTCTGAAACATGGAGTCAAGATTCTCATCTCTTCCCTCATCCTGGGACCCTCGAACACAACCATAGTCAAACAAATTTTTCAGTGACAGAATGTGGAAACATCAGTTCATCTTTACTCCTTTTATTTACTGCAGTGCCCTAGGCTCTGCAGGCCCTGACTAAGGCAGTCACTGCAGCTGTGTGGATTTCTGCCACATCCATGGCTGCTCCAGCAGGTCCCAACAGCAGCCAGTCATAGCCTAGCCCTGGCACTCACACCCAGGGCCCAGGGGCCAAGGAACTCATTGAAATCAGTGAGTTTATACACAAACACAGCTACATGCATGCAAAAACACATGCTCCACTTGGAAATCATATTTTTCAATTGACAAAAATCAAACCAAGCCAGAAAGCACTCACCAGTACTTGGTAGCAGAAAACTGTTGCACACCATCCTAAGTGGTGGGATGTGTGCAGCTCTGTCCAAGAGGTTGTCATCATTGTTCAATGCTTTATGCTATCTGAAGCTTGATTTAGCAAGGCTATGGAGTGAAGAATAACAGTCTTTTACATTTACGTTGAAACAATATTAACCCCTGTAACCACCCTATATCCTGTGTCCTTCCCCAGTTTCAGATTTTTCTCTAAGTTTTGCCATTTGACACTGTTTAATGTAGAAACCTGTGCTATAAGTGGATCCAGTCCAAATACTTTATGCTTTTTGGAGTTGGAGGGGGAAAAAAAGGGGCTTTTTATGAATATCATATTTCCATACCACATCATCCCACTTGCTGTAGATCAACTGTCAATGAGAATCTTAACATTCCAGCTCCACAGGCCTTTCTCACAGCAGCAGGGATGTCTTTGAGGTGTTTCCCATCCAATCCCATGCACAATTTGTAGAGTTCCTCAGCAGCAAAGGCTCACCTAGAGCTGCCACAGCAATGCAGCACTGCAGGGTTGGGGGAGGCACAGGCACCAGGGACAGTTTGTGAAATTACTTATCAGAACGGGTTTGTAGAGCGCTCCAGGAGAAGAAAAGGGGGATTGGAGAACAGGGACTAGAGGTGGCATGAGAAGGGAATTTGTAGATGGAGAGAAAAATTGAGCAAATTGTGGCACCTCTGTTTGAGGCAAGTCAGGGCAGATTGAGCTCATCTAAAATAGTGTTTTACCTATTGTTGCTATGGTACCCTTGGCCTTCTACCTGTGCACCGAGGTCTGGAAAGGAGCCTGGGATTGCTGTGCCCATTGTGGGAGCAATTCTCTGCCATGGCAGACATGTCTCTGGGGTTGCATGTGCTTCAGGGACTCCCACGGGCAGAGAAGATGCTGTGCTGGCACAGGCCTGAGCCCTCCTCCTGCCCATCCACAGCATGGCCACACCTGCATATTTACATGTGCCCACCTTTAGGTGCTTATTTTGGCCTCCTTTTTGCCCTGGATTTGATCTGCCTGACTGCTCTTTACAGGGCAGCCTTCTCACTGTAACCATGCAGGAGCATCTTGCCCCCAATACATTTTGACAAACCAGTAGGAGGAGGTAAAATGTAAATGGGACAAACTCCTTAGATTCCACATAAGGCATCAAAAATAAGTCAAATGCACTTGTAGAAACTATAATTACTTTTAAGAAGTAAGCCTTAAGAGACTTAAAACTCATCCGGGTTTCTTTAAGTTTTCATTAGCATAATTGAACTTTATATAAAAACACTAAGCTTTTTTAATACTCACCCTTAAGAGTTCATGCTGATTGATCCCTTAGTACCCCTTAGTACTTACACCCTTTGCTGATAATCAGTTGAACTAATACATCCAAAGACCTACACTTCTTACTGGCAAGGCCAGAACAGCGCAGACAAACAAAGCTGTTGTTTGAGAATCCGATAACAGAAAGCAAACAGTAGGTTTGAAGGCCAAATCATTTCCAGACTGATTTCTTTTTTCCTTCATTAAAGAATAATGATTTGGAGTAAGTCTAGCTCCCAAGGACCCAAAAATGGCATTTGCTGATAAAGAGCAAAATGGACAAAAGCCTGTTCTTCTACTTGAGATTTTTTTTTTTGAGTCCTTTCAAGACTGATAGCTTCCCAAAATGTCAATTCACAGAGAGTTAATCTTACTGCCTATATGAAACTATATAACTGCCTCTGGCTAAACTAGAAGTGATACACATCCAAACAATTGCTTTTGTAATAAAATACTAGGAGGTATCCTTTACACACCAATCCATCATCTATAATGTCCTATCAGTGTTGTTTTAGTATATGCCAATATACTTCAGGAGTTCCTGGGGTAAAAAAAAAAAAGAAAAAAAGAGGGCTAGGGAGAAGACTAGGTCATTCTTTCCTGACTTGAACATTAAAAAGGAAATTCAAGTATTATCCCCTTGCAGAACCATGGAACTTTGCACAGAAATCCATGCCTTGTTACAGACTCCTGGTTTTCAGTTTCAATAATGCTTTTAGCTTATATTTCTGGGGAAGGGGGAGTTTCCAAACTATAAATTTTGTTTTAATTGGCAATATACTTCCTATATGAAACCCCAAAGCACCTGAATCAAGATTTCTTAACCATACCACTAACATCCATATAAAACCTGAAACCTCCTTGAATCTGACTGTGGATTAGTTGGTCTAATAGAAGACATCACCTTTACTAAGTCACTTTACCTTTTTTATCCCTCCAGATAATTTTGGTTAGAAACAAAAATGTTATTAGTGCTTGGTATATCACGACCTCCATCTGGGTCTCCACCCCCCCTTGGAGAAAAGACCCTGAGAGTTCAGGTAATTCCCCTGGCAAAACCAGCTTTGCCAGCCAAAGGGATACAGCAGGAGAAAGGTTTGTGAAGTCTCTTTTGTAGTCACAAGTCTTCCCTTTAGTCATCTGCTAATCAATGATCCTGGCAGGTCTCTTCCAACACAGCATATTCTATAGGTCTATGAACCTGAAAAAATTGTGTAGCCAGAGACTCAGAAAGCCTGAGTGCCAAGCTCTGTCTGATCTGCTTTCCCAGCCTCTTAGGATCTGGCAGATCTGCTCCATATTTCAGCTCCTCTAGAGCGAGGCTTCTCAGCCTCCCAGAGTACCTCACTCCAGAGTGTGATCAGCTTTTATGGAGACTGCAGGTTATTGCAAAACAAGCCCTTTGTGCCACTAGCCTTGCTACACTGCTACTGCAACTGCAAGCCAGCTGCATTAAACAACAAAGCTGATATGTTGCTGAAATAACTGAACTTCATGCCATCAGTGTTGTGCAGTTCTCAGCCTGCAATCTGTGTTGCACAGCTTTTAACATGCAGGTGCTTTTAGATAATGCCACAACTTAAAATTGTAACTCTAGGTGTCCATTTTCCTCAACACAACACTTAACTATGCAATATGGTTTGGCAAGAGAAGCCAGAAGAAAAAAAAAAAACAACAGGACTACACCCTAATAAACAACTTTGTCTTATTCTTCACATCATATGTTGTTGGCTACAGATGACAAAAAGAATTTAGAGCAATTAGAGATTAACCACAAATACAACCAAAGCCAAAGAGGATGCAGACTGACATACCACTAAATAGCCATAGTCTATAATACCTCTAAATTAGCTCATTCGTTTCAATTCATTGATCCTTATATTAGCAAACTGTACACCTGCTCTGGCAATGCCTGTTTCAGCTGCAGCTCGATGTTGCCCTCCTGTGGGCCGAAAAAAGGGAGAGCCCTTGAGCTCCTTCCCACCTTCACCACAGCGAGAGAAATCTGAGCATTATTTGTTTCTTTCCAGCTGAGAAGGAGTAAGCACAGATGAGCTGAATTCCTGTGGATCATGTAAATGCAACATTGTTCTCCAGATTTAATCACTTCTGGACTACTTTTGGAACAAGTCTGCTGCATAGGAAATTATTCCATAGGAATAAACATCTGCATCTTGCCAGATCAACCACAGTTTACAAGATGGTATTTATGCTGACTTTCTTCCAGCCAAGGGAGGAGAAGAGATACATGAAGTTTGCTGGAACAAAAACAAGTCTTCAATTTCTTCAGCAGTTCTTAATGGTAAAGTGAATTTTTTTCCATCCCTTGCCTGACAGTGGAAAGCTTCAGTCTTGAAGAACTCCAGACAAACCATTCTTGCTTGAAACTTGATGAAGACCTCTCCCTTGCCTAGGCTGGAGTGAATTTGTCTGAAACAGCCTTGTTATAACAGAGTGCAGTCTTTGTCACTTGTGTGATTCTTCCCATGTTTTGTCACTTGGGGACCGCAGGTCCCCATTTCTGTGCCAGACTGAAGTTGAGACCTATCTGCTTTCTGAACTGTGGCTGCATTGGGGATGGCATACAGTTAAGCTGGTCTCCAGCTAGTTTTCCAGTTCCTAAGAATGGGGTGAAGGAGCAAATTCCCCACCAGCAGGAGGTAGGAAACACTCCAAAATCAGCGATTCACAAAACACAGACACTACTTAAACACTGGGAAGCTAATATTTGATTTCTTCATGCCAGAAGCAACAGCCAGGATGCGATTATCTGGGCTATGTGAGAAAAGAGCATTCTCCTTTTCTTGTGCTTGATTCATGAGTAGTGAGAGCTATGAGGAACATAAGTTAATATAGCTTGTTTTGGTACTTACATTGTTAACTAATAATTCTCTCTGCAAAGCCCCAGCACTGTCACATCTGTTACTCCAACAAAGTTGACTCCCCCAAGACTCCTCTAGGAGCAATGGGAAGGAAAAGGTGTTTGAGGCAACTGCAAGAAGGACCTGAGCTCCAATTCCTCTTATCAGAGCAGCACAGCTCAGGTCTGTGCCAGCGTCATTAGGGAGAGATGGTCTCACTAATATATGATACTGATATTTATGGCCCTCAAGAACAACATCACATCAAGCACAGATTTTCAGGTTATTTAATTCCTCTGAAGATGCAATCTGTCCATAGCAGTGTTCCAAACAAAAGGAAAGGGGTTAAATCTCAGCAATAGGATTTGACTCTACATGTAGTCAACACAAAGCAATAAGCTGTGTAGTCTTGGATCGTTGGTAAAATCCCCCTCTGAATCCAGAATTGCACTTTGTGGCTGGGTCTGACTGTTGCCATAGGCCAAACCAACATCTTCAATCCAAACACAACCTCAAACGGAGGAAGCTGAGGTCAGACAGTTGTGGCTTGGGTTCATGTCTGCTTGCTACCAAGTCAAAGGCTTCCCTCTCAAAAACAGAGTGCTAATGATCAAGTGACAATCCAAAGGCAAACAAGAAAAAAGGACCAAGAAAACATCTGGAAGCAATACTGGTAGGAAGAGAACATGAAGACGTGGCCAAATGCTTCACTGCCAAAGAGGGGTGAAAAAAAAAAAATATTTATGACAAGGGGCTTTTCCCTGCCTGTGTTCAAAGAACATCAACAGAGCATCTGTGCAGAATAAAAGACTAGGAGAGAAAGTACATACGTGGCGAGGGAATGAGAAAAGTAGAAACTGCTAGAAAAGCAACTCCAGGCTAGCTAAGGAAAAAGAAGCTGATTAGCATGCAGTCAGTTGAGATCTACACAATAAATAGCATAATCAGCATTCATATACATCTGTCCAATAAAGCCTGAAGGAGCCACCATTTCTCCTTAACAATCTCCAAGTTTAAATCAGAAAATACCATGCACTGGCAAACAAAGTCAAATTTCTGAAATCTTTCTTGCCACAATCAATCCATTGATTAGGCATCAGCATAACACAAGGAGTCAAATTAATAAAATCCCCTGGAAACTTTTACGGTAGTGCTTAGGCTATAGTGACTGCTGACACAATGAATGCAGATGAATTCCAGAGACAAGCTGGCAAAGAAAATATGTTGAAGCAGAAGGAAATTTTTAAAGCAAATCTGTGCATTTCCTGAAATGGTAATTTTGCTGGATTTTGTTTCTGAAGAGGAGGAGGGGGAAAAAAAATTAAAAGCTACTACTTTTCTGCAGCAGCTTTAACAGAAACATTCCTCTTTATTCCCTGTCCAGTTCTTATACCCACATACCTTCAGAGCAGATTTCCAAATACTAGGAGATAGAGAGAGATTCAGGACAAATATTTATTCTGTTCTGGGAAGGAGGAAGTGAGGGACAGCAAAACCCAGGTATGCTGTCTTATAAAAAGAGAGAGTGATGGATGTTGCCAAAAGCACCCATGGCCTGGTTTCCATTTCCCAGCTCCCAATGCGTCTCTGCAGGAGGCTGAGGCTCCCAGTGGTATGGGGAGAGCTTTGCAGTGGCCAGGGCTCGTGGTCTCTGTCCTCAGGAATAAGCTTTGGCACCAGCCTTCAAGCTGAGCTTCCTCTTCAAGGCTGCAAACACAGAAGCCATTAGAGTGAGGACACGGAAAAATCTGTTGTCTGTACAAGCTGCTTTTAGAAGACATGGTTCTGCAGCTGAAAGCACTCCTAACCTACTGTTGAATTATACAATGGAGCAAGAGACAAATTACTGCCTCTTTCCACTCCTGCTTGAAGTGAGTTTCACAGGCTTTATTCTTCCTCTGAATCACTTCAGCTCTGAAACAGTCTTCCAGTTAAAAAGCCATTTCTGAAAGCACCTCCATCCAAATGACAAGTCAAATAAAATATACTACACATTTATTTTTCCTAATAGTATCTTCCTTGATGGATATATACCTTCCATACATCTACAAATGAAACCTGACCAGAGGTGTGAAGAATTCCTGAGGATGCAAGATCTGATGAGTAAGCAGCTGCTTTATTAGCAGCCAAACAGCTCTGATATAGAGGCTTCATTCACTCAGAGCTGAGGAACATCTTCTGTGCCTGATGCTATAAATGTCAGTCAGGACTAAAAATGGCAACAGAATATTTCTGTTGTTTCCCAGGCATGTCACCCGAGCCCAGTGAAGCTGAACGGGTGATAGAGGAAGCAGATGCCTTGGCAGTGGCACAGCAGCCCCACCTCTTGCATCCACACCTCCTCCTGTGCTCCTGCAGCGAGGATGGCTGTCGAGGCAAAGAGCCATAAAACAAAGAGGTCTCCCTGCACCCACCCAGAGCCCAAAGCACAGATTAACCCGCTTAACCCACTCCACATCTCCAAATTTCCACCGATGGGACGAAAGCTCGGCTCTCCAGCACTGCTTCACTCTTTCAAAACTATCTGGGACTGCCAGATCTGTATGGATCCCTGGCCAAGAATGACCTCTCAGGATAAACACAGCATGACCTACACAGCTGACAGCCCAGCTGTGGTTGCAAAATGCTCTAGGATAACCAGGGTATCCAGCACCGCGGCGCTGGTGAAGCAGTGCTGACACGTGGCACAAGAGCCACTCCATGCACCTTCCTATTGCCAAAACTCTGCTTTCTCTGTAAAGAAAGTTGTCCTTTCCCCCTTGCCCCATCAGTCTGATTTAACCTGACTCATTACTACCAACCACAGAAGTCCTATGATAAATATACTTGCTAAATTTTCCATTCTTACAGGAAAAAAGGTTGTTAACCCCTCATGTGCTCCTTTAGTGCAATTAAAGGAGCAAAGCATTAAGTAGCCACCAAACAAGATAAGGATTTTTTTTTTCTGGATTAGTCCTTAAGGCCAGTTTAGGAACTCCCTTATTTTCCAGCTATTCTTTTGGAAAATGCTCTTCCCATTTACCATATCTAGAAAGGAAATCCCACAGCATGAAAAGGCTCAAAACTGCAACTTTTCAGCTCACACAGAAGATTACATCAACAATCTGAAGTAAGAAAAAAATTGTAGTTGTATTGATCTGCCACACCCATAAAATCAAAAGCCGATCAAAAAAATTCAAAATGGCTTTACTCAAAGAAATTGCCTCTTCTGATAATGACTTCCTTTTTTCAATAAAGTTACATTGAAACAACTGATCTTTGCCAACAGAGAACTTATGAGGTAACACAAAGATTTCACATTCTATTAGTCAGCAGCTTAAGATCTTTACTTCCAGAGCAGGTAAAGAAACTAAATTAACAATGAATATTCATAAAACATAATAGCCCAAGCTTTTTACAGGTTTAAGGTGCAAAATGTACATAATTTTTCCTTTTTGTATTTTTCTCTGAAGTCTACAAACCACATAATTGGTTAATGCGCCACTGAAGTATACAAAATTTCCATTCAATTTTTCCGACTTGACTAAGCAGAAAAATCCATCAAATTAGAGCTGATGGAAATTGCTCTATTCACCTGCCTCTTGTTAAAAAACTTCAAGACATAGGTCTGTGCAATTTTTTAAAATATAGTTTTAAGTTGTATATTTTTTTTTGACCTAGCTTTGAAAACGTACAACTAAACATATATGTCAGTAGTTGCCTGAAATATTTGAGTGTTTTAGTAAGGAATTTAGATATTTAAAAAAAAAAAAAAAGGGTTTCAAAATTTGGAACAGTAAATAATTTCAAAGAAACATGGTGACATTTTATACAAATAATTAGCAGAAAGGCTTGGGAAAGGGGTCACACCTCTCCAGGTAACTTCATACTCACGACCATACACCATATGGAAGTGGCACATTCAACCACCATCTAGGAAAACATTAACCAAATAATTAACCTCATCATGTATTAACACAACTTCTATATATTAATGTTCAAATTCACAAGAGCATGAGAGTCAGAAGTAGCATTTCATTAGAAGGTAGAACAGGTGCAGGAGAGGCTGAGCACAGAGCAGGGAGGTGGAGGCTCTCTGCTGACCAGGGAAGGGAAGAGATGCTCCCACGGCATCGCTTTGGCTCTGCTGCTGCTCTTGGCTCCCGCAGTCCGGCTGATTTTGGGCTCATACCAGAAGACATTTTTAGAAAGTAACAGAATAGCACCAGGAAAGAGATCCCACACCAAACATCATCTTGTTGGGAAAGTTTTGTCTTCGTTTCGTTGATCTGCAGACGGAGCTGGCAGAGGCTGTGTCTGCCGTTCAAAGCTGTCTCTGTTCAGACTCCCCCGCTGCCCCAGCCCCAGCCCCAGGCCCAGCCCCAGGCCCAGCCCCAGCCCCAGCCCCAGGCCCAGGCCCAGGCCCCAGGCCCCAGGCCCCAGGCCCGGCCACGCTGCCGGGAAGCGCTCGCAGCAGCCACGGCCGCTCGCCTGGCAACTGAGTGACTCAGCCAGGGGCCATGGCCAAGGCTGGAAACCGAGACTCTGCAGCCTCTTCCCAGATTTGCTGCCAAATGGAATGAACAAATCAGTTCCGAGCCACAATTTTCCCATCAAATGCTTTGACGCACTTAGATGAAAGGCTGTGAGAGCGCTGCTCTATTACCAGACACTATTTCATCCTCTCCCAGGTTGTAAATTGCAACTTCCACCTAAGAATGTGGGTATGCAAGTATTATTCATGACATTTTTAGGTGCATGTGGACAAATGCACACTGTACAAATATGACCATATTGCTTGACTTGACTCCTATAACTTAAGCATTATGTTCGAAGTATTTTTGCACCTTTTATTTCTGTCCTAATTTCTATTATCCAGACACCATCCTGGTTTTAACAAGCATCTGTACACTTCAATTTTGGCTGCAGGATGGCAGACAGAATAAAGGCACTACTTTATCTGCAACTTCTACTCACCAGAGAAAAAGTACATGGATAAGACAAAGCCTTTTTTTCCTTCCACTGTCTCTGCTTGTAATTTTATTAACTAGTTTAAATATTTTGATCTCCCCAGCAAATTACAGAAGAGAGTTTATAGAACACACAGATCATGAAATGAAATTGAGAAAGGTCATTTCCAAGAAGCTTAAGTCAAATGTGCAGAAATTCAGCATTTTGCAGGCATGGCCCCAAAACAGACCTCACTATTTCATTGTTCATACACTTTGTTTCAAAATTATGGTCATTTAGTCTCTATTTATCAGAGTTTTAAAGATTATTCCTGTGAGCAGCCTCAAGTAACCACCAAATAAATCAAATAATGTTCTTGTGGTATATTTATGCAATACATACCCAAGATAGCAGAATAAATGCCCAGAAGCTTAGCAGACAGGAGGCTATTGTAGGACTATCCAAAACTCACTCCTAAATTATAAGCATTTTTTCATGCTGTTATTATTCTTGGTTTAAGTTTAGTGAATATGAGAATTCTAGTAGCCTACTGCCCTGAGTTCTCATGAAAATGAGCACAAAAACCAACATTACACATTCAGAGGGCCTTCTTTGAACTTCATGTGTTATCATTTAACCAAAACATAATGCACTCCAGCTTGCAGAGGGCAGCAGTTCAGTTCAAAGAGTTTTAACACACCTTCAAATAATTTCCTGAATGACAAATAAATACAAAATTGACACTATGCAAAGCTGTTAGTCCACCATCTATGCAAGTCTTCAGACAGTCCTGAACTTACAGCTAGTTTAAAAAGGAAAAGAAAGTTCTATTTCGGCATTTGGTTTGAATATATTTATTTCTGAACTGAAGGAGGGATAAAGAGAGAGGAACTGCAGCCTGGAGAAGCATACCATGAAGAAACCATGGTTCACATTTAAGTAGCATTTTTATTGCCAGTGGTATTGGCTGTGTTGTTGGACTGTTTTCTCCTTTCCCACACCACTCTACTACACAGAAAAACATTCATAATTCAAAACTTAGGCAGTTGGAAAGCTAGATGAAAAGCAAGAATATTCTCTTTATCAAGGTTCACTTTATACAGAGGGCTAGCAACATGCTGAACTCAAGCCAGGTGGGAACACAGAAAGAAGCTCTGTATCTTCAACCAACTTCCAGGAATCCAAGAGAAGCAGTGAAATGTTCCATAAAACAGTGAGGAAGGACTGCAGGCATCTCTGTAATCACTTTACCAGTGGACCACAGGCGTTTAGGAAAACACTGGGTTCAAGAAAGAAGTTGGCACAAGGGATGGAGAAGTGCCATGGCTTAGCAGTGCTCTGCTTGGACCACAGGACACCAAGCAACACACAAGGAAGGCAGCACAGTAAAGGCAAAAATTAATGAATTACATTTATCCAGGGGTTCCAATTAGTGGCCTTATAAATAATACTTACTGTTTCATCTGGCCAAATGTGAGAAATGACAGCAGAGATGCCTACTGGGAATTCAGCCCCTTAGAACAGAAAATGGAAGACAACCGAGGATCTGTTAACTTCTGACATGATCAATATATTTCACTCTCCATTACAGCTTGGCAAGTGGATTGAAATAAGACATTTAATGTTAGGATAGACCATGATATGCAATGTTGTCACTTGCTTACTCAATTCCACTGCCTTGCACTTTTTCTAAATACATTTCCTATGGATTAAGATTTATAACTTTGCTTTGTATACATCTACTTGGTTCCATTATTAAAGAATAAAATCTCAACAAACAAAAACCCCCAAAAAAAATCAAACCCACAAACTTATTTCCTTCCTTTTAAAACTGAAACTGAATTCCAAATAAGTTTTATTTAGTAGGGTTTTTTTAAAAAAAATCTGCAAGCTTCAGTAGTGAGAGGAAAACATTTTTATCATTAGCAACAAACACTCATCACTTCTTAGACATTTAAAAGAGAAAAGATTAAAATCTAGTAAAGTTTGCTGTAAGTTTTTATCACGAGTAGATTTTCTGTGGAAGATATTCAGTCCAAAAGAGCTTCCTTGGCTTGCCTTTGAAGTAAAGAAGCAGCACTACAATACAGCATGCTGCACATAAAATCTTCAGCTTGGAGATAAGCACATCAAAAAAAAAAAAAAAAGGCAAAAGCAGATGGGAATATTTGTAAAAGAATTCTACAGAAGCAAAATAGAAATTTGAGTTACTTACAATAAATACATGAGTACCCTTCTCTAAAGTTTCTTTGTGAAGCAAAAAAACCCCAACTTTTCAGCCTTATGAGACCAATTCCTTTTGCATTAGCAAGGAGTTGCAGTTTTACTTTGTGCATATTTTACTCCATTATCTGCAGAAATCAAATAACTCTGTAAGGGCATTTCCAGAAAAAAGAATAAGATTTGCTTAATGCAGATCTTCTACACTTTGTCAACCAGAGTTTCTTCATATTTAAACACTCAGATGATGCATTCCTACGATTTCTCTGAAAGAAAGAAGTGTTCACTTCTCTTTTCTATAGTTCTAGTGATTTACATTGTTCAAGAACTGCACTAGCTTCCTTCATTTCCCAATTAAAAAGAAGAAACAAAAAAACCCAAGCAATTAAAAAGAGCATAAGAAACCAGCCCTGATCAGTGCCATGGAAAAAACACATAGTGTGGTATCAGCCTTCCCTCTTCCAGAGGGTTTGCTCTGTCTCAATGCTCTGCTTGGACATCCATCCAGCTCTGGTGCTACTCTGCAATTGCCATCCTGTTCCCACAGATCCACAAAAAAAACACAAGGAGCTCTAGTTGGATTTCTTAATTACCAAGACAGAAAAGGTCCATTTGCTCCCATCCTCAGAGAAAGAATGTCTTTAATTCCCAGCTGTGAGAGCCAGGTGAGATTTCAGCATCCTTTGAGATGAGCACCCTTTCATTCAACAATTGTCTTATTTATCCCAAATGCGAAGCTTGTCCCAGACACCAGAATTGTGGACCTATGCTCTCTCAACCTTTGGCCTCTGTGGTCTTATTATCAAATTATACCCCCTGCTTTGCAGGAAAGAGATAAATTATCACTTTAGGTCCAAGTATTTTGCAAATTTCTTACCTATTCTTACGTACCCACAAGCAAAGGACATGTTGATGCTGTGTGCAAAAGCTTGTTATAGCTGAAATTAATCCTTGCATTAGCAGCCTGCACTCCCACATGCAATCAGTGTCAGTACTGCATGAAACCTGTCAAAAATACACCTGTCCCTATACTTGCCTGCTAGCTTAGCAGAACTTACCCTGGAATTTTAACGCCAAGCATGAGACTGGGCAGGCATTAGAGCATTGCATGTGGGGGCATCTCAGCTAAGGAACCTTGATTAGGCTGGTAGTTTGGCTTTATTTCTGAATACATATGTTTTAATGAAATCTCTCATTTTGGTTGTACATGAAGAAAACACCCTTCAGGAATAAAGTCTGCAACTAGAAGCTCTTTTTAAAGAGAGTTAAAATTATGCAAAAAAAAAAAAATTGTCTTCAGGCTGTGGTATTTTGATGACATTCCTCAAGTGCCATCTCAGGGTTCTGGTCATAAAATCCTCCACATAGGGAATATTTTTGTTGTCTCAATGGCTGCAAAGTTTTTCTCTCCTCTGCAATATAATCTCTATTTATTTATTTTGAGCTTCTGATTCCCAGCATTTGAATGCTGCTATAGCAGTACATTAATGTACTTTTGTTCCCTTGATACTAAAAGTAAATAAAAATGGCAACAGCTTGCCAAGAACAGATCCATTTATTTGCTAAAAAAACATTTCAAGAACACCTGCACAGCTATTTTGGAAACATGTCCATTCAGCCTTTCCTGTTTGTGTAACTTCAGGTAGATTATGTCTACCTAATGTTGGAAAACAGAGCATTTCCCATACCAATATGTTCAAGCTAAAGAACATCTCATTTTTCCTCCTTTTGCTATTTGAAAAACTAACATTAATTGATGTGAAGTTCATATTCATATGCTCTTTTTTCAGTAATATTTAGAGCAAAATGAAGCCATCCCTGTGTACTCTTCTCTGTGCCCTAATTTTCAGAAAAAGGGAATAATTTTTTTCAGGAAGAGCTGCACAATGAAAAAACCCTATTTGCAGAAGAAGTCCAAGCTACAGCCAGGCTATAGGAAAAAATGAAGCATAGGTTTGTGTTCATACACATACAGTGATAGATAATGAGATGAAGCCTAAAAAGCCCTCACCAAAGACAGACCACAGCAGTGAAACATGGCACAGGTCACCTGTTCCAAGAGCCACAAGCTCAGGATGAAGGGTTCACCTGTGGGAGCTGAGAAACTGCTCTTGCCTGGAGTCCTCTATGTCCATCCCATCCCACTGGCTGCACAGACCACTCAAAGAAAATCAGGAAACCTCATGTGTGCTCTTTTACAGAGCATAGCTTTGTAGAGCTCTGAAGAAGCAGTTTAAAAATTTACACTTCAAGAACACTTGAGAATAAAGATCCCCTGTCTCTGTCTCCCTTGCTCCTGCCTCCATTCATGCAAAAGCCATTGGCCACCCATGCTTGTTTTTTGTCCCTGGAAAGCTGACATCTGGCAAACACATGAGATGTGAGGGGGACACGGTTTGGATGGAGAGACGTGCACTGTATGCCTGAGAGATGGGAACACAGGCAAGGAGGCTAAGAGAACTAAAAGTTCATAGCACATGTGGCCAAAATGCTCTCATGCAGATTAACACATGTGATTGAAGTATAAGAACTGAGAATTTCCTCTATTTTCAAGTAACTCTATCAAAATCTCCAGTTTACAATTCCTGATGGCACAGCAAAGACAAGTCTGTGACTGTTGGATCTAGGAATTCTACAGCAAATCACTCTTTTATACACCAGGACCTAGCCTACTTTACGTGGCACGTGTTTTAAACAATGACCAAATGCTTGAAATAGCTCCCTGGTGAATCACAGTCTACAAAAATGATTCAGAGATGATGAGTCTCTAAATTTGGCTGTGCCAGAAGTTCATTGTTGCACTCTGTACCCGCCCACCTCCTACTTCTCCCAGCCCTGCCAAAGATAAATCTAGTTTCTAGTAGCTTATACTTAATACTTTCTGCCCCAGCTTCTCATGCATTCTATTTACTTCATGCTGGAGTACCTTCCTTTAGAATGCACTTCTTACAGAAATAAGTGTAATACACTTCTTACCATATCTATGTTAGAAGTCTCTGAGGAAAAGCAAGTTAACCCCCCCAAATCTTCATCTCTCATAAGCTCAGAGACTTGATATAATTTAGGAGCTAAAACATCAGAGGAGTTAATCCTTAAAAAGCACACTCCATTTTCTCTAAGCTCTTTATACACATCCTGGGGCAACTAAGTTGGATCAAACTCTAGCAGTAAACCCTAGATTTCTCTTTAATCAGTGTGCTTACTGTGGGATCAGTGCAGGATGCAGGTTGCTCTCTCTGGTACCCTCACCAACTCCATCTCTCCATCCTGACTGCTACCACAAGAGGTGGAGAAAGACCTATCATTCAAATATTAACATCACAAGTTGAACACTTTGAAGTTGAACCCTCCCCTTAGAGAAGAGTGACAATTGTTACCAGTCAGCAATTTGCTTTAAGGAACAAAGACCTCAGTTAGCAGTATATATATATATATAACTAGCAGTTATTCTGCTAGTCCTGCTGCTGGAGACATGGAGAAGTGGAAAACAGCAAGCTGCAAACCTCCTCTTCACACACGGTGATGACCATACACTGCAAGAGACCAGTGACCCACATCTGAGAAAGCTTAAAGCCTCACCTGTCAGCAAAGTCCACTCTGAAGGGTAGGTCCTGATGTTTTAAACTATTAAATATGGTAAACCATCTCATGGGCTCACGTTACTGTTCGCACTGATTGTCATTCCAACTCAGGCTCTGAAAACACAATGCTTTCATGCCCTGTCTACACTACAGACATTGCAGCAAAGAAGTAGCTTCTAATAAATTTATTCTGCACCCTTTCTTCATTCTCTGCTTCTCTCTCTCAACAGACTGCAGAAACAAAATGGTACAGAGTCACTGGTAGTTGAGCAACTCCTCTCACAACTAAGCAAAATTCTGGGAAATAGGAGAACTCTGGTTTGAGGCCAGCAGACGAGTTCCTGAGTCTTACTATATGACTATACATCTCCCTTGCCAACCTCAGGCACTCAGATATTCAACAATCATAAAACAGAAATAAGTGGAGCAGGCAAGTGCAAAGGGATGCACAGGACCCACAACACAAGCAGTTTTTTTTCAAGAAAGCACAGTTTTCTTCACTGCCTAAGCAGCACAGCATCACCCCAGGCCAAGACCCTCTCCATGGCCAGGCTCTCAGCTTTGCTGCTTCTGCAGCTGCACTGATGCCAATACAGGCTGTATTCATGCTGACTGAAATCCTACTTTTGAACTGTTTCCACACTCTATTAAATAACTTAAGACTAATATGATTTTATCAGAGAGCTGATCTTACATTTGATCCTTGTGCAAAATAATCCTGAGGAGCATTGCTTTAACACAGCTGAAACAGCTCTTGTGAAGTGAAGTTTAATCCAGAAAACTCACTTTCCAGAAGCACTAAATTGCCAAGAGAAAAAGATGATCCTGCATTTAACAGCCTTTGCATCATGCCAGGATATCAAGTACTTCTCAGACCTCCTCCTGTTAGTTTAGGATTGAGATGCCGTAGGAACACAGCTCTGTGCAAACAGCTGCAAAAGGAAGGAATTGTGTGGGGTGAATGCTGAACTTCCACCCATCCCTTCCTCATTCTGCCCTCCTCCTAGCCCTGAAATACAATAAAAGACAGCCACCACCCTGTAAGAGGGATGCACTTATACAGATTTCACCCATATGTCAAATAGGAAGAGAA
>VYZP01001735.1:1344-61230 GCA_013400635.1 Hypocryptadius cinnamomeus | reverse complement strand
TGCTCCTTTGAGATGCTGTTCTAGCTGGTGTCAGTGATGTTACAGAGAAATAACTGCCCTGCTCACTCTTTTCTCTGCATCACTGCAGATTCCCCCCCCTGCCCCCATCAAGTTAGAAATACAGCCCCTGTAGTGTTAACTCCTCAAAGGACTGCACACGTGCTGTTCTGGATATCAACCAGTTCAGGGCTATTTCCTTACAGCTGTGGAATGAAACAGGTCAGCATTTCTTGCTCTCTTTCTAATTGTGGATGATTAGAAATCAACCTGCCTACATGATAAACTAGGACGTTTCCTTATAGCATTTTCAGGTACTTTTATTTCCCATTTTTATTACTGCATTGTTTGTCATTGGGCTGCAGAGGGGCAGGGGTAGGCGAGGCCCTGATTCTTGTCTTTGGGGTGAGTCCCTTTCCCTCCCCATGTGAGCTCCTGAAGAGAAGAGACAGTGCCACCTTTTCCTTAATGGTTGTCAAAGCTCTGCCAGGCTGAGGTTTGTGGCATTCTTAGCTCCTGTGGTAATTGGGGTTTCTTGAATTCCTTACTCAGCGTCCTTCCATCCACTCTGTGCTTGCTGGGACATGCTGGAAGATGTGAGTTGCAATGAGCTGCTGCTTGGGCTGTAAATGGCAGCCCTGATCTGGAGTGGTGCTTCCAGTGGTGGCAGTGTTTTGGGGAGCAGAGTTCTGTACGAGGGCTTTCCTCTGGAGGCACTGAGGCAGCCTTTTTCTATGGAAAAGGAGGATACTCCTTAGAAACAACCAGAGAGATCAGCTGTTTGTGTGCTGGCTGAGGAGATCAGTGACACACAAAGCAAGCAGGTACAAGGTCGCTGTTGTACTTGGGATTTAACAGCAGGTCGTGGCTGGGGCTGACAGAAGGAGGGAGTTTAAGACTGATAGCCGTGAGTATCTAAGAAATGGGGGTCTGAAGGTATCAAGTTTTGCTTTTGAGGTGTAATTTATGATGCACTCAAGGTGTGTGAGTGAAAGATGGCAGAGGAGCTCCAGTGACTCACGAAATACAACAGGACAAGGTTTAACAGGAAGTCTGATTTTCCAAGCTTGTTCCTGGAACTGAAAAAGTGATCCTAGAAGTGTTGTAGGGACAGACTAATGCCTAGCTGCGTGGAGCACCAGTGATAGGAGGGCTAAGACATTCATTCAGTGTGTAACACTTGTATGTTGCATATAAAATCAAGGGGTTTTCCCTGGGAAAGTGCTCTGTCTGGAAACGCCAGTTGTCCTGGGTCCTTAAAGGAAAATAAGGGAGATGTTTAATATAAACTACTTCTCCCCAGCAGTCTGGGCCTATGGCTGTTCACCTTGTGTTTAATCTTACTTGCAGGCTACTTGTGTATTTTTGTGCTCCTAAGGATAATTTTGTTTTTCTAAGATAAGAACCCAGCACACCAGCAGCTGCTTAACTGTTGTACAGGAAATGGAATTTTAAAAATGTTGGGAATTGCTTCAGTGACCAGCAGTCTGCATAGAAACATTTTTATTCTGTCTATTTTTCATAAAGCAAATTTTTAGCTTGTAAAGAATTGGAATGGGTGTTCTAGTACCTGAATATGAAGGGTGAACTTTGAGCATGATGGTCTTGACATCAGGAAAGTTGAAGTGTATCCTAAGAAGTAGTCTGTAGAAACTCATTTCAGGAATTACTACACTTCCGGGGGCTTTTGTTCTCCTCTTTCTTTTTGTTAGTTTTTCTACAGTTGTTCTGCACTGGAGGAATATAATTCCTTGGGGACTTGGACAGAACTTTGATTTGTCCGTCTCTTTGTGTTCATCTTGGACTGCCTCATAATCCATGAAGTTTGAGCTTGGCTTGAGGAAGCTTTATGCCCTCTATAATTTAAGTCAGGCTGAGGCATTTGTGAATAACGGAACGTTGGGGTCTCAGTGCCTGGTCAAACATGGAAAATTCACCTTAGCTGTGTCTTGGGGAGATGCTCTGATTGAGAGATATTTGCTTTGCACCTTTTAACAGTGATAAATGAACACTGCAGTCCTGGATTGGTACAGAGGAATTTAGACAGGTGAAAAAAACCACTCCCAAACACATTGACGACACCGGAGTTTGTTTTGTGCATGCCACTTACCCGTGTCTTGTGTTGTGGGGGTTTTTGTTTTGGTGAGTTTGGGGGTTTGTTTTTTTTCTTTACCAGGCCAGTGTTAAATAATGCACGTTCTCCTCTTTTAGCCAAGAGTGGAAAGTAAACCTGAAGCTCAGTCTCAACCTCCTCGCGTTCGTGAGCAGCGTCCCAGGGAAAGACCAGGTTTTCCACCACGAGGACCTCGGCCAGGTAACGTGGATGAGCTTGTGTGACTGCTTGGGACGGGTTAATGAGAGGTGTCTGCCCAGGCCTTGTCTGTACCTGTGTCGTGCCTGGCTGATCGTGAACTGCCTGCGCCTGCTGCCTTCAACCAGAAAGGAGGGAGTATGATTTGGAGTCCAGGCTGGCTGGAGTGAATATGCTTGATGCTGCCCCTAGATGTGCTCATGCAGGTTTACACACATCTTTTAACCTCAGTGGTTCTGCCTTCCTCTTTGTGTTGACGGTAGGAAGGGGAGACATGGAGCAGAATGAGTCGGATAATCGTCGGATAATTCGCTATCCAGACAGCCACCAGCTCTTTGTTGGGAACTTGCCACACGACATCGATGAGAGTGAACTGAAAGAGTTCTTCATGAGTAAGTAGTGATTCCAGCTGCAGGGACTAAGATGGAAAACGTGTTAAAGAGTCAGGTAACACTCATTTGGACTACACGGGTAAGCTTTTACACACTACAGATGTCTGGAACGAGCAGAGGGTAGAGCTGGCACTGCGGGTTTTCATCAAGTGTCTCTTCCCTTGTGTTTCTCCAGGCTTTGGAAATGTGGTAGAACTTCGCATAAATACTAAGGGAGTGGGAGGAAAACTGCCTAATTTTGGTTTCGTGGTATTTGACGATTCTGAGCCGGTCCAGCGAATTTTAGTTGCAAAAGTAAGTATTGGCATTGGCTACTGAGTATCCCCTTCCAACGATGGACCAAAAGCCCTAAACGTGTGTTGTGGGCCATCCTAGTTTGCATTGCATTGGCTCTGGCATTCAAAAAACAGCTGAAAGAAAAACAGTTTTGGCATACCCATTCTGTCGGGAGTGCTGTGTAGCTTTAAAAGCTTTGCCAGTGTTCCTCAAACTGCAGCGCGTGGAATTTGGGTTTTTTACCTCTACACAAATGCTCCACACAGAGCTCAGAACTTATTCTTAGAGATCCTTTAGCTGAAAGTGGAACAGGTAACCTTTCAAAGAGCATCACATGTATCTCTGAATTCTGCACCCTGGGGTAGGGAGCAGGGTTATTGGCAGTTTTGCTTTGAGGAGCTGGAGGGGAGAAAGCAGCAGTTTTCATTTCCATGGTATGGGAGACAGACGTAGTAGAGCAATTCTTCAGGAACTTCGACCCTGAAGTGAAAAGACTAAAGCTGGCAGTGAAGAGGCTAAAGACAACGCTGCTTTTGCTTGAGACAAACACTTTAACTCCTTGCCTGCCCGAGTGAATGTAAAAACGGTGTTCCACAGGGCTAAGGTTGCATGCCGCGGGGATCCCTGAGCAGGTCACGTTTGTCTTGGGCACGTACGCGAAGGAAGGCTGGGGCCCGCGGCCAGCGCAGAGGTTTCGCGTGCCGCGAATGGAATGGGCTTTGTGCCGCGCTGACTAACGTGTGCCTTGACCGCTTTTCCCCACAAGCCCATAATGTTCCGCGGGGAGGTGCGCCTGAACGTGGAGGAGAAAAAAACCCGAGCCGCTCGCGAGCGAGAGACGCGCGGCGGCGGCGACGAGCGCAGGGATATCCGCCGCAATGAGAGAGGCCCGGGGGGGCCCCGCGGAATAGTGGGCGGTGGCATGATGCGGGACCGAGACGGGAGAGGACCTCCTCCGCGAGGTGGCATGGCACAAAAACTTGGCTCTGGACGAGGAACCGGGCAGATGGAAGGCCGTTTCACTGGACAGCGTCGCTGAAATCTCCACTGTGGGCAGACAGTCTTGGCAGTGGTACATTATCCATCGTGTTTGCATTCTTGTTAATTTTTTTTTTAGCTTTGGAATGTGACACAGCCCTTCTGATCGTTTCTTTGATGTGAAAACATCCTTTGGTTTCCAGTTTAAATTGAGGTGAACATTTTTTCCCCAGTTTCACAACAGGAGTCACACTCTTAATTTATAAATGTATACGTGGAGAATTGAAGACTAAAAATAAAGAAAAAAGAAAAAGAAACAAAAGAAAAGACCGGTTAACTATCTGCAACAGAAGTTGAACTAAAGGACATGCCCAGTAGAATTCAGGTCCTTTCAGTCAAAAACCCTCTGCTGCACATTTTGTGTAAGTGTTACCGTTTCTGCCTACTGCTGTTGGAAACACAAGTAGAGCAATTTGTGCAATTGGAGAAGCTTGCCTTTTTTTTTTTTCCTTCTTAGAACACTCGGCTCCAAACAAACTCGTGTTTACGCACTCATCAAAATGCACTAATGGGTCCTCTGAACTCATTTATACTGACAGCTGCAGGAGGCATCGGAGGGAAAACCTTCATCCTCTTACTCAGACAGAATAGCTTGGGGAACGATGCGGGCATCTGCTCTGCTTGCTGTGACCAACCTCTGTACACACACAAACCTTAATAAGACTACACCTTTGTTCCAGGAGGAATCCAGTTAGCTGTAACCAGAACCCAGAGTTTCCAAGTCGTAGCCCTGAGTATGCAACAAGTTTGATAGCTCACGTCAGATTTTTCTATCTGCCCCTCTTCAGTGCAGGGATGGCTGCTCAACACACTCCTCCTTCCCCTTCCCCCTTGGAGAAGCGTTGTACAGTGAAACTTGTCTTGACTGTATTTGAGTTCTCTGGTAATGTAATAAGCATGATGGTGCCTTCTATGAATACATCATTCCAGTCTTGCTGGTGATTTTGTACAGTATAGTGTATGAAGTACTGTGCTGCAAAGCCAAGCGGCTGCAAAGCATTTAAATAATTGGAAAATTGTATTAAAAAATTGCAGTATCTTTCAATGAGTAAACGTTGCTAAAATGATCATCCACCTTGCTCTTCAATGAACAAGTTTGCCTGGTTTTTTTGCAGTGGGGGGGAAGGGAGGATGAAGGCATCCAAGTAGTCTCCAGGTTGTCTCTTTTCTTTAATCAGTGTCAGAGTTGAAGAAAGTGGAGTTCTAATCTCTCTTGGACCTGAATTTCAGAAGTCAGTCCAGAATGGTGGACGCTTCTGGCCAGCTTGTAATGGGTAGACCTAAGCATCCTTTGTGAAGGTGAGCTTGTCAAATGGGGATACTGCAATTTTCAGAGAACTAAACAGCAGCTCTTAAGTTCTTGCATTTTCCAGTTGCACTTTTTAAAAGACTTGTACTCATTTTGCACATAACTCTCAGCTGACGTTGACACCGATGTGGCTCTGGCCCGACGGATAGAAAGGAGGCATCCTCTTGTGCGGTGTGACTGGTGGGTTCTCCGTGGAGAGGTGTGTTTCTGGATGATGTCCCGGAGCACATTCCCAGGAAGCGCCGCTGCAGCAGGCAGTGCAGGCGGGCCCGGTGCCGGGCCTGGCGACGAGTGCTGGCTCCGGGCTCGGGAGCCAAGGGGGTGTTTGTGCGCGCGTCCCTGCAAAGGGTGACCGCCGACAGCTGCTCCTCAACGTGGAAGACTTCAAGTTCAAGAAGAAGGGCAATTTCAGGCAAAAGCAGGGAGGGCATCCCGGCAGTCTGGCTCTGGATTATGCAATCATTCGCTGGTTTTGAGTAATGTGGAAGATTGTGCTCATCTTTTCTGATGGGCTAGGCAGGGGGACGTGGCATCTGTGTCTGTTCTCTCCCAGACTTGAGGTCTTCTGTGTTCCGTGGTAAGTCTTGCACTATTTTCATACACTTTTTTTTCTGGGACACATTTCTAGCAATTGGCGTTTTCATATTTCAGTTTTTTTGTTGAAGGTCTTGCCATTTCAGCTGTTACCTGGAAATCTGTAGTACTTGAACTGCTCGCCACACAACTCCACTCCTTAGGTTTGAAGCCCTCGGACAAATTGCTGTCATCAGTTAGCAGTTTGCCACCAGTGTGGTTTGTGTAGCCCGGAGGTTCTTGTTTCCTTCTGTAGTGCTGTGGTGTTCTGCTGCCACCTAATTCGTTTGTATGGCAAATGGCACTGGAAATAATTGACAACAGAAACAGAGTAGTAAAAAGAGCTCCTGAGCCATTCTGCTTTTTGGCTTGCTTCTTGTTTAAGTGACACAAACCCTTGGAACATCATCCAGAGAAGTTTACATGGTGATAGCTCACCTGCTGTACTGTGGACTCTTACGTGTTCTTGACCCTCTCAATAGTAAATGTACCTCTTAGAGCAAAGGAAGGGATTCACTGACCATTACTGTTAGTCGCTGATTTGTGNGAAGTGATTGCCCCCAATTTCCTGGTTTTTTTACTTCTTGTGTTCGTTGGCAGTTACCCAGAAAGGTTGGTAAAGGGGTTATTCTTGCATTGCTCATAGATAAGGTGTGGCTGAATCACAGAATCTCTGAAGTTCCTGTTAGCTGCTGTTGGCTGTATCTTGTTGAGGGCATGTCTTGCCTGTTATATTTCCTGATAAAAGGCAGTTAGGAAGTGACTGAAAAGTAATACAGTCATTTGAGCTGGAATACTGGAATGAGAGAACTGGATGCTGTAGAAGTCCCAAAGCCAGAGTCACTAAAAACTCCTCAGAGGAGCACCCTCCACAGCTACAAGATCTGCTGATCTCCAGAGATCTCTGAGAAACACGATCCCCTGTGCCACCGATGAGGGCCTGCAGCATTCAGAGCTTGGTGCCTTGAGTTGTGAGGTAAATTGTGCTGGTTCGTGTTCTCTGGGGCTGAGGGCAAGGGCAGGAGATAATGCTGTCCGAAACTCCACAGGGTCAGCCAGGACCTGGTTTGACTTGTGCCACAAAGTCTTGCGTATTTCAGGCTGTTCAAGAGCACCTTCTATGGGCGTCGGAGCTGACGTGGAGCTAAGAGAGGAGATGCCAGGACAGCTGAGGGGTGTCACAAAGCAGCGACCTGCTCGGTGCTGCAGGGCCTCGCCGTTCCCTGGCACTGCCCACGCCCCAGTGCTTGTACAGAAGCCTTTGCAGTGCAGTGACTGCTGGGTTTTGCATGTCTTGAGGAGAAATCCAGCTTGGAATAGTGATTTATTTGACATGGTAGAAGAAGATAGCAGGCTGCCTGATAATCCTTGGGAAAGCCATTGATGTCTGGTTAAAGCTTGGCTTCTTGCAAGGGGGAAGAAAAGCAGATTAGGAAGTCATTGTCCCTTTGGCTTGTGCTCTGCCTTGTGTTCCCTGGGCCTGAGCTGGAAGGACACATCTTGGTAATGGTGCTGCAGCACCTGCTGTTCCCTCGGAAGGGTGGGAACTGTGGGAAGTGCAGTGTCCGTGTGTAGGAATTAAAGCTGAGAGCAGCTCTTGCAGATGCTGACACAACGTTCCTCTTGGCTGCCTTGTTGCAGTGCAGGCCTCGCTGCATGCCTGTCCCTAGCTCTGGAGTCCCTGAGTGCCCTGCGAGGTGAAATTCGGTAGTTAAACCAGAACTGGTACAACGGGGCACCGAGGAGCGGCAGTTCCCTGCCCACAGAAGCCCATATTGCCCTGCAGCCCTCGCAGCCAGCAGCTCCCAAAGTGCAGCTCCAGAGGTGCTGCTCTGGGCAGTGTGTGGTCACCACATTTGTCCTAAGGGACCAAGGACACAAATTTGGCTGTTGTGTAACCTCCTGGCGGCTGTGCCCTGCCAGAAGCCGGTAAGGAGTGGGTGTGCTCTGCCTGGAGCACACATGAGGGGCTGTCTGTCTGTCTGGTGATAGAGTGGGTCATTGTTTGTGTGATCAGGACTAGGTCCCCTCAGCAAAGAGAACAAACACGAGCCTCTCAGAGCAGGTGCAGAGCGCAGCAGCTCTGCCACAGCCTCTCCTGGAGCATTGCAGGGGCAGCAAGAGCTGCTGACGTTTCCCCGAGAAGGAGCACCTGGACTTTGCCTGGCTTGTCGGCCTCTGCTGATCTGCTCCTGCAGTCTGCACACAGGCGTTGCTGTGCTGGGGGCAGAGGAGGGGTGCTCCGTGCAAAGCAGGCTCAGTCCCTCCGTGCTGCCCCAGGCCTCTGACTCCCTCAAACTGCTTACAGGAAAGAATAAAGAAAAAGACCGTGGAGGTAAGCGTCGACCAAGGTTCGTGTTCCTGTGTAATAAAACACGCTGCAGAAATGAGCCTCTTCGTCCCAGTGACACCCATGTGTTGCTGGCCTGCAGGCCCACGGAGGGCACTTCGGACAGGAACTGGTCTCCTGTGAAATGCGACCCGGCTGCCCCCTCTCCACACCGGGCCTCTAACAGCAGCGGCCGTTCGGGAACGGGAAGAGCTGGGATCGCTTCTCAGCGGGAATGATCAGGGAGCAAACCTGGCTGCCGCTGTGGGTGACACGGGCCCATTCCGGGAGCGGGCAAGGCCGTGCAGGGACACAGGGCCGGGGCTGGGAGGGGCTGTTCCCTCTGCCGACGGGTCGGGCCCGTCACCGGCAGAGGTGACCCGGGCAGCGAGCAGGAAGGAGCCGTGCCATCGGCCCCCGCTCGGCAGCGGGGCGCAGGCCCGGCGGTGCCGGTGTGTGAGCAGAGCGGGGAGCGGAGAGCGGCCCCGGCAGCGCCGAGCGGGGAGCGCCGCTGGGGGAACGGCACCGGCTCGGCTCCGGCAGGGGGCGCGCTGGGGCGCTGCTGAGGCGGCACCGAGTTCAGCCGAAGCGAGCCGAATCTGACTGAAAGCTTATGGGTCAGGGATGGTTTGTTAAGGAATACAGTGAAGAGAGGGACATGAGAGAAGTAGGGAAGATGGGATTTACTGGAGGGTAAAGAGGAGCCAAGGCAGCTTTGGGGTATGAAGTTCAGCGGGCTGAGAGAGCACAGGGAAGGCAAGAGGGAAACAGAGGCAGGGAAATCAACAGGGAAAATGCTTTGGAAAGCATTAATGGTCACGAGAGCAGGAGGCTGGCTTCGGCCGAGCCCAATTCGGTTCGGCCGAACCCGGAGCCGCTCGCTGCGTTCGGCTGAGCTCGGCTCAGTTCGGCAGAACTCGGAGCCTCTCACTCCGTTCGGCTGAGCTCGGCCCGGTTCGGTTGAATTCGGAGCCGCTCGCTCCATTCAGCTAACTCGGCCGAGTTCGGCCGAACTCGGAGCCGCTCGTGCGTTCGGCTGAGCTCGGCTCGGTTCGGCCGAACTCAGAGCCGCGGTCTCGTTCGGCTGAGTTCGGCTGAGTTCGGTGCCGCTCGCTCCGTTCGGCGCAGCTCGGTTCGGCTCCCTGAGGGCGGCGCGGGCCGGGCCCAGGGAGGCGCCGCCGGGAAAGCGGCGCCGCCTCACGTCCAACACGCCCAGCTCGGGGCTCTCCTGCTGCCGCGTCCCGCGGGCGGCCCGGCCCTCGCACGGACACGGACGGGAGCGCGGGGAGGGCAGGAGATCACTGGGGAGAGACTGCAGTCGTGCTAATTAATGCGCACGAGAGCAGCAGCCCGGGTTCGGCCGAGCGCGGTTCGGTTCGGCCGAAGTCGGTTCGATTTGCCCGGCTCGTAATGATCTCTTCTGTTCGGCTGCGTTCGGCCGAGCAGGGCGCGATTAGGCTCAGCTTCGGAGCACGAACTGGTCTCGTGTGAAATGTGACACGCCTGCCCCCTCGCAGCCGGAACCTCCTCGGGGAAACTGACAGCCCATCGCCCCGGCGATCCCTTCGTTCGACAGCCGGGGACCCCAAAAGAAAGGGTGGGGACGAACGCAGCCGTGAGGGGAGCCCGGTGTTAAGCGATAAGAGGCCGCCGCTTTCCCGCACAGCGCCTCGGCCCGGCACGCGCCGCCTGAATGGAGCCGAGCCGAGCGGAGCCGAACGCAGCCAGCGGCACCGAGTTTGGCCGAGCCGAGCCGAGTTCGGCCGAACCTAGCCGAGAATAGCCGAGCCCCGCGAGCGGCTCCGAGTTTGGCCGAACCGAGCCGAACTCGGCCGAACGCAGCCAGCGGCTCCGCGTTCAGTCGAACCGAGCCCATCTGGGCCGAACCCGGGCTGCTGCTCTCGTGCGCATTAATTAGCGCGAGTGCAGTCTCTCCCCAGTGATCTCCTGCCCTCCCCGCGCTCCCGTCCGTGTCCGTGCGAGGGCCGGGCCGCCCGCGGGACGCGGCAGCAGGAGAGCCCCGAGCTGGGCGTGTTGGACGTGAGGCGGCGCCGCTTTCCCGGCGGCGCCTCCCTGGGCCCGGCCCGCGCCGCCCGCAGGGAGCCGAACCGAGCGGAGTGCAGCCGAGTTCGGCCGAGTCCGGCAGCCGGCTCTGGGTTCGCCCGAATGGAGCCGAGCTCGGCCGAACCCCGCGAGCGGCTCCGAGTTCAGCCGAACTTGGCCGAGAATGGCCGAGTCCGGCAGCCGGCTCCGAGTTCGGCCGAACCTCGCCGAGAATGGCCGAGTCCGGCCGAGTCCGGCAGCCGGCTCCGAGTTCAGCCGAACCGAGCCGAGAATGGCCGAAAGCAGCCAGCGGCTCCGAGTTGTGCCGAACCGAGCCGAGTTCAGCCGAACGCAGCCAGCGGCTCCGAGTTGTGCCGAACCGAGCCGAACTCGGCCGAGCCCCGCGAGCAGGCCTGGCCCGGGCTGCCGCCCCTCGTTACACACCGGGCCGCTCACGGGCAGCCGCCGCCTCCGCGTTCGGGGCGCCGGGACGGAGAGCGGCGGGAGCGCGGTCCCCGCCTGTCTCGGAGCAGCACGGGGCTCGGATTCTCGTCGAGAGCCTCGGGCGGTGGAGCCGGCATGCCCGCACAGGTGTTCCGGGGCCGGGGCGGGCCGGGGCGGGCGGTGCCTGTGCGGGGCTGCAAGAGCAGCACCGGCGCTCGGTCCCGCTCGGTCCCGCGGTGTGAGCGCAGGCGGCGGCGGCGGCGGCGCGGAGCAGGTGAGCGGTGGCGGGGCTGGGAGCTGGGCTGGGGCTGTCCGCGGCCTGAGCCGCCCCGGGCCCGTGAACCGGAATGTGCCGTAGCGCATCACACGGTTTGGTTGGCATGACCAGGAAATGTCTCTCCGGGGACTTTGCTGTAGTGAGGGCATGATTTAGGTGGTGAGCTTTTCAGGAGAAAATTTAAAACACTTCCTAAAAATCGAGTTAGGAGATGAAAAATACCTAAAAAGCCGGGCTGTTTGCAACTCCTTGCAAATGAAGAGATGCTTGGTTTGTGGTTGGTGTAAAAAAATTTTTTTTATTTTTTTTTGAATGGGTCCTTGCTAATAATTTTTTTTAGATCGAACAGTACCTTTGAAACTTCTCTTAATATATAATTATAAAGGCTGGAGTAAAGCCTGAAATCAGCATGCAGTTGAATCAGGGTATTAAAGTCTAGCTAAATGTTCATATTCTTTCATAAAAACTTTCCAAGAGCAATAAGCAGAAAAATGAATCTGAAATACGGACTCTGTCCATATATTCTCCTTAGAACAGCCATTGGTGTAGGCAGCACTGCTGAGCTTTGCCTCGTGGCGATCACCAGCAGACAGGGACAGGTGCAGTTTTATAAAGCCTTTATTTTTTAATTTTTTTAGTGAAGGAATTGAAAAGCTCATAGTGTGACAAAACACAGAAGATTCGTGAAATTTTTATTCAGTACCGAATGAAAAAGGGTAGGGGGTGGGAGAAGTTACACGGGAAGTTTTCTCTTCGTGTTTTTCTCACTGGCAACCTAGGTCGGAGAGACAAAAGGGAGTGTTGTGTAAAATGGCAGCGTACTGGCAGTACTTCAGGTATCGGAGCCCGGTGCAGTGGCAGGTGGTAAAACAATTAGGGAAGGCACAGGTGGTGGTTAAAGGGAAGCTGGGTGCTCCTTGGGGATGAGGAAGTGAAGCAGGTGGGAGGCTGGGCAGGAAGGGGCAGACAGACAGACAGACAGCAGTCTTTGTGTGTTAGTGCTGCTACCTACCTTAGGTTACGCACCAATTCCTAGGAGGGCTCTGCTCTGCACTATTAGGGCAGCACCCTGGGAAAAGGAACACAAACAGTTGTCAGAGGGAAGCCAAGGACAGAAGCGGGTTGTGCTTGAGAAGGAGCTGCTAGAAAGTTCAACTCGTGCCTGAATTAGGGTTCAGGGGATAATTCTGGTGGTACTTGCTGACCCTAGGACCCACGTGCCCCTGGATGCTGTGTGTCTTCCGCTTTTGTCAAAGTAGGAAAGAAACTTTTGGAACTGACTGGAGACAAAAGAATTCTTTCCTAAGTCTTCCCAATATATTTAACTATGTAACACTTTGGATCTTAATGAGAAAAGAATTCAATTAATAAGCACTTTAAGATATTAGTAATAGTTCTGGTCCCTGCATTATAATGAGGTTGCTACTGCAAACTGTCATTTATGCTTCCTGGCAATGCCACATGGCTCCAGATGAACCTTTTCTGTGACATGACCGGCCAAACTCCCAATAGATCTGTGTTTGCTGGGCCCAGATGCACTTTTTACTGGTAATCCCAGAGTTTTGTAAGGATCTGTAGCTCAAGAGGAAGTTTATGTATGCTAGAGAGGAAGTTAAATTCTGCTCATGGATATTTTTCAGCTGTGGCCTGTAGATATTTGGCTCCTGTGACAATACCTGAGAGAGCTTCATGTAATCTAGGAATGAGATGTGCTTTGAGCAGGTGGTTTGACTAAATTACCTCCAGACAAGCTTGCCGTGGGAAATTGTTCAGTGGCTGTAGCCTGTGCAGCCGAGATGCACAGGAAGCTCTGGCCTTTTATTGTAAGGGCACACAGACAAGTGACCACTGCAGTTTGCAGAGCAACTTTCTAGTGCTCAGTTTCCAGGTTCCTGTGTATGTGCTTTGGGGGTTTTTTGGTTGTTTTTGATTGGGTTTTTTTGTTGTTTTGGGGTGGGGGTTTTTTGTGTGTGGATTTTGTGGGGTTTTTTTTAAAAAAAAAGGAGGTGGAAAGTACCTCTGCCCCAAGGCAGTCCTCAACATCTGACTCCTTGCAGCACTTGTCCATCATGGCACTGAAACTCCCACCAATTGTCTTTATTTGTTCCTCTGTCATCTGGGGCTTGCGCTTGATGAGGTTGATGAGCAATCTGAAAACCAAGCCACAAGACACAATTAATCTTGCCTGTGTAGTTAGATTGCTGCTTTACAAGACACCATTCCCCCCAAGGCACAGCTCCTTAGAGGGTTTTTTGTCATGCCTAGATGAGCCTGTGCCTGTAGGTGACTCCAAACTCCCAGTCTGACTCAACCATCAGTTTCTTTTGTGTTAACTCAGCTACAGCTGGGTAAAAACTTAGGGAAATGATCTGTATGTTGTCTTAATTAAGTACATCTCAAGATTTGCACTGGCAGTGGGCCTACATGAAACTGGTCAGTTAAGAGAGTGATTTTAAGTGAAGGAAAACTTCTCTTTTGCCTCTTCCAAACTACACGATGTTACACGCTGACCAGGTCAGTGCAAACACGTAGTTCCACACATAGTTCTGGTTTTCTGTGTCACTGGTAAAGCCCCATCAGATGACAAAACAGGGTGTAGCTTCCTTCTGTATTCCCAAGTGCTGCACTTCAAAAGCTCCCCTACAAAGTATTTCTTGGAGCTTACTTCAGCTGCCCTGCTTCGCGCTCAGCCGGGGGAGCACTGCACATTTTCTCATCAAAGTTGAACATCGTGGGGTCAAACGGTGGAGGCACGTATTTGGTGTCCACGCCCATGGCAGTGAAACATGGTCTCCTGTAGGAGTAGAGCTCATTGCAGCACTGTGAAACCTGCTCATTGATAGGGGTGCTCTCCTGTCTCTTGCACATGTCTTCAATGATGATGCTCAGCTGAAAAGATGAAGACAAGAGTTAGTTACATCTTCCCAAAAACACAGCAACTAAGTGATGTTGTTATCACAATAGCATAGCTGGAGGTGGAAGCTGTGGAATGTAACACATTCCACTGGGACATTCCACATTCCACATACCACTGGGAAGTGGTGTGTGTTTAAAATTTAAAATATGTAGGTATTCCTGGAGTAAAGCGTTCCTTCATCTGCAAACAGTCGGGGCATTGCGCTACAATCAGTAGGTCTGAGGGTTTCAGGATGCTGTTTAGGTTTCCCAAATGCGACCTGCCAGAGTCCCAGGCATGGAGCTCTGGGCAGCCTGGTCCAGTGGAAGGTGTCCCTGCTCATGGCAGGGTGTTGGAACTGGATGATCTTTAAGGTTCCCTCCAGCCCAGGCCATTCTATGGTTCTGTGAGTCCCGATTCTGTGAACTCACTCTTGCTTGCTGAGAGAAAGCAAATTTTAACTAACTTTCTCACAAAATATTTAGGCTCTCACATCCATTAAAAAATGAACAGACTTGGAATTCTGTTAGGTAGATGCTTAGGGTGGTGTTTATGAAAAGGTACTGTGCTTGCTATCTTGCCAGAATTCAGTATTTCTGTGAACAGGAAGAATCTCCAAGAGGAGAAGGGAGAAGAAGCAATCCATGTACTCACGTAGCCCTCAGAACAAGACAGGCGTCTGTCCTCAGGAAGGCTGCAGCACTTCTTGCCAACAGCTGTCATTTTCTTCCCGATTTCAAGCATGGTCTCAGTTGATACCTGAGGCATTTTCTTGGTGTAGCGGACCAGAATTCTGACAAAGTCAAATCAAATGGCAGTTACTAGAACATTCTTCAAATAGAGCACATCTAGCCCTTCACTGAAGGGAAAATAGAAGTGAAGACCAAATCCATCTGTCCCCAGCAGCCAGTGTAATTCATTACACTCCAGAATATTTATCAGGAATTGCTCACCCTTTGAGGAAGTCTGCCTCGCCGTGGGTGTTGAACAGCTCGCAGTTGGTCTTCACAACATCCTCGGTTTCCTTGATGTGCTTGTTCGCTTCCTCTTGCTGCAAACAAGTAGGAATTTATTAGTAATATTAGAGCAGGACTTGCTGCTAACAGTCATACGAATGTAACTTCTGACCTCTTCTAAACCTTATCTACCAAGTACTCATTTTGCAAGATTGGTCACTTCTGTACAGCCAGGATGGTGTAGGCAGGATTTGATTCCCTAGTGGGTCTTAAGTTCTAACAGAAATTTCCTTGAAAAAGGCAGCCACGTTGTAAAAATTTAAATTAATTACCTGTTGGACTTATTTTCTAAGCAGTGGGGATTTACGTTTATTTGTTTAAATCAAGTAAATATTTCAAATTATTACCAACCACGAGGGGAACATCTCTTGGCCAAAGCTTTCAGGAGCTCATCTTATGCTGTGTGTTGTGTGTGACTGAGCTGTGGATCAGACCTAAGTTGAGGTGTCTGTGTGTGCTGGTCGTGCACGCTCCCACCAGGATCCATGAGCAGCCGTACTCAGTGCAGGCCGTGGAGCTCAAAGAGTAACTGAGGTGTGAACTGTCAGCCTCGGGACAAGCAGAATCACAGCTGAGATACAGAGGCATCAGACAGTTGAGTGAGACTAGTCTGAAATAACATGATGTGACACATGAAATTACTCTGTGGTCTGAGATAACCCTGCATCCTTGCCATGGCCATGGACTGCTTCATCTCCCACCAGGACATGAACCTCCCCTGGAATTAGCCTCTCCAAAAGCTTTCTGTCTGCTCTTGTGTAGGAGCTTCTCAACACAATTCTTTGGTGACAGGTACCAGCCAGGCGTTCTAGTCATCTGCAAACAAAGCTTTGCACCTACAGCGTTTCCGTAGCACTGAGGAGGGTTGTCTGTCTTGCAGCACTTATCCAGGAGTGTTTCATATGCCTTAGTAATCCTCATAACCAGCTGTATGGAGAGCTCAGGGTGTCTTCGTGAATATTCATAAACAAACCTGAAAGGCACAGGGGCAGACAGAGCTCCTGAGTAACGTGCTGCTTTCCTCGGCACGGCGCAGTAATAACAAGGACATTTCCTCAGGTGGACAAGGAGCTTGGAATGCTGCTGGCACTACTTACTCTGACAGGAATGCATCATGGTTTGGCTCATAGCTTTTACACACTTCCTTATCTTGAACGTATTTTTCAACTAGTGAAGGAAGATTGTCAGGTTTGTCATCAAACTCTGCCTCCATGATGCACTTGGTCCTTTCCACAGCTGGCAGCTCGCAGCAGGGCTTGATTTTACTTGAGAAAACATCTTGTTTAGAGCACAAAGAGGCCACGAGCTCTGACTGTAAAATTAATACATAGTATCAGACAAGCTGTGCAGTAATAATTTAAAGACAGGTTAATTAATCTGCTCTCTCTGCTTCAGACTCTTCTCTTTTCACTCAGGTCACCTCTTTACTTAGCCCTTTGCTAAAAAATGCTGTCTTGACACAAAGAGAAATAACTGGGGCATGTGCAGGGTGAATGGTTCCCTTGCTGGTCCTGGACACTCTGAGAACCCAAGCTCTGGACAGCCAGGGCACGTCACTGAGTGCTCTGTCACAGGGATGCCTGATGGATCTCAGTCCTGACGGGATGCCCAGCTCTGACAGAGGACAAACCCAGAGCACTGAACGAGCTGGGTCAACAAGTGTGTCCAGGTTTGAGTCAGCCAGGCAATATTGACACCATCTCACTGTTGCAGAGGTGTGTCCACCTGTTCTCTGGCATTCCTTGGCACTACAGGAAAGCTGCATTAGTGGCAGTACCTTTGACAGGACTGGAGAAAATATTGCAGCCTTTTTGCCTCTGCTTGTTTTTCCCTATATTTACGATTGACTTGAAGTGAATAAATACCATCACACAGCCTCCCTGATAAATGTTCTGATTTTGGCCAAACACTCTGGATAAAGTCTAAGCAATGGCTTCTTGTCCCTATGATTAGACAGGGCTAGATCCAGAGCTGGGCTGAAACCTACTTCCAGAGTCAACTGTGCTGATCCTGAGCTTTTCAGTGCTTGAGGAACCTTCCAGCAGTGCTGAGTGTAAGTTCCCTGGACTGCACAAATTACTATCTTCCTAAATACCTTTCAAATATGTCAATTTTGTTTTAAAATAGTGAGCTCACCCAGTCATCCACGCATTCTACCATGTCCCCATCACAGCACTCTTTGTAGACATCCTTCACTTCGTGTACCATCTTAACAAGTTCTGCAAATGGAGCCTTGGGGTATTTCTGGCTCATACGGATGAGTTTACTGGGTAGAAAAGGACAAAAAGACACTTGTTTTAAAGCACTGTAGGGAACAGAAACCTTGCAAGTCTCTAACACGTGATAAGGTAGGTCAGGGTTATTTCTTTTTTCAAGAAAATACTCATTCTTCTCATCTAATTCCTGGTGGCTAACAAAAAAAAAGGGCATGAACATCTGCACCAGTAAAGCCAGAAAGGAGCAAGTTCTGTGGTTTTCCTCTTCTGCCTGAACTGTAGGAATCGCACCCTAGTGTTCCCCATCACTCTTGAGCAACTGGGAAGTGCTCCAGATGACTGGGCACATGTAGGTATAGTCCTGATTATACCTTTAAATGAAAGCTGACTGTAAGATCATCCCAGTCAGTGTTAGTGTATCAGACTGGCCACAGAAGGAAAGCACCTCTCTGTGCCCCGACAGGTGGTCCAGTTACTCAATTGCAAAAGCTTTTCTTTGTCTTACAAACAAATGATTTAACAACCGTGCTTCTGCCAAATCTGACCTTTTGTTTGGCTTAAGGTTCGAACTAGCACCTTACTCTGCTGACTAGTGATGTGTCCATCACTGAAAGCTGTAGGCACTGGAACGGGGTACAGCTTTGGCCAGAGTGTGGATTAAGCACACTGTGATCTCTGGTTCTGGGGGACACTCCAACAGTTAATTCTCCATCCTCTGGAGTGGTTCCAGAGATGGCTTAATTGCTCTGCAACTCTCATAGCTGAGCTTTTCCCAGGTCTCTCTCACAGGCTGACAAGCCTACATTTTATCAAAAAACAAGTGATTGGAACTTACCTTGCTTGGAAAGTCCTCTCTCCGTACTTGTCGAGGATTCTACATCCGTGCTGCTGCTTCATATCTATCTTCTTGGCTCTTTGCTTGATGACAGCTGCCTGTGGTAACAGGACACACATTGTCACATTAAACTGATTATGTCCAATGGACAGGATTAATCCTGGCCCGTCTCTCCAAGTTCTTAATGCAAAGCTTTCCATGAACAGGAAAATTCTTCCTGTTTCTCACTCAGTTGCTTAGTGTTTACCCACAGAGACTGAGCTGCTGTACCTTCTCATCCAAGCAAGCACCAACATCACTCTCTGCACAGCAGCTTTTAAGTGCATTTTCGTACTCAGCAGCCAGACCCAGGATCGCTGGGGCGTGCAGGAAGGGGTTTCTTCTTGCAACAGCGTAGACGAAACTAGAGGGAAAAGGAAAGTGTTAGTTCCATGTTCCAGTGACAACAGCAAATGGCCTTAAACCTCTTGCAGCTTCTCCAACTTTTTTGTAGTTTAGAAATCTACTTTAGAAATGTAGTTGAGTAATCTGCTTTTGAGACATAATGCCTGCTGATGGGAAATGCTCTGCTAAATCTCACTCTTGCCAAGACAGGACTCAGTAACTGTGGGTGAAGGGTGAACTCCTGTTGTCAGCCATCTGGTTTGACTTACGTCTGCTTTTTAAAATGTGTGGTCAAATATTTGAAAATTCTGATTTTCAGTGTGAAAAATTCATCTATGGCCCTTTCACCAAGATTTTATTGCCAGTTTTTATTCTTTTCACTGTTACCTTTCTTCATTCTTGCCAGCTACACAAAGAGTAGTGGGAAGCTGGAGCCAATAAATTATTACTATTGGAAACACCGAGTTTCCAGCAAGTTTGGGGAGGAAAGGTCATCCAAGATGTCTAAAATGTGATCCTTAACCCCTGTTGCAAATGCAAAAACCTGCTGTGGCATGAAATGAGGAGATGTGATCAGGATGAGGCAGCACAAGTGGCCGTTTCCCTTACTTTCCCAGGAGCTGCACCCGGTGGTCCTTGTACTCGTTGCAGATGACATCAGCAGCGGGTCTCTGGTAGGGCGCGATGAAGTCTGGGTGCTGCACTTTGAAGGACAGGAAGCACTGGTTCCTGTCGGGATCAGCTTTCTCGCAGCAGTCGGCCATGGCGCCGTAGGAGTCGCGCAGCTTGTCAACTTGGCAGATTTCATCCAGGAAAACGGAGGGCTGTAAAGGGAGGTGTGAGGGTCAGAGCTAGTGTGTATGTATACACAGTGTCGTGTACTGTCTGTTCATCTGAAACACAAAAGCCAGGCTGAACGGTAAACACCTTTTTACTGAATAAGATTTAGACCATAAATCAAATTAATCTACTGTTTTTCATTAAGTTTTATTTCATGTAGTCCAATATCAAATGGTTTCAATGCTTTACTGAAAAAAGTTAATTATAATTTAAAATACTCTGTGCAAGACAGTGATCTCCTTGTACTTATAATCGCACTAAACTGAGTTTTCAGATGAATTGAAGCAGGATTTGATGGAAACCTTTCAGGAGAACTAATGTCTAGCTGAAACTGTTAGATGTCCAACTATCCTAAGTACCTGCAATCTTCTTTGATTTCCTGATTTTAGAGCAATTTTTTAAACCCTCATAAACCAAGTGCCTTAAATTAGCACACACACCTTTTCAAGTCACCCCAGTGTGGAAATCCACACACTTTAATACCTAGAATGAGGCTGTACTTCACAGCTGGGGTTCTGTACAAAGTGCTAGCATTTATTTTCAGGCAATGCTGAATGTGCCAGAGTGTGGTATTTGGTCTCCAGCATATGGCACCATGGATCATTTAGGCACTTGTTAAAGGCAGAGGTTTAGAACCTGACAAAACCAAGTGCTTTTTTTAAGCACGGAAATCTGAGCATTGGCCTGTGACAACAGCCACACCCCGAAGGTTCAGGTGTAAGTCCTCAGGGAGGGTGATCCTGGCAGCTGCACAGAGCCAGGAGAAATGCAGTAGTGAAGGATTCACTGCCTACCAGTGGTTTAGAGCAGCCGGGAGCATCCTCGTTGGCCACACATGTGTGTGCCAAGTCAACCACATCCTTCACCAGCTTAGACAGTCCCTCGTAGGAACACCTCTGGAGGTACTGGGCAAATGTGATCATGGCACTGAAACACAAAGCACAGTTTGGAATATGAGACTGAGAAGCGTCAGGCAGTATTTTCAAAGGTGCCTCTGAATTGAACTGGTTTGTTCAAATGACATGCACAAAGGTTCACCAGAGTACCATGCAGAGCATAGTGCCAGATCCCACATCTGTCTTGTTCTCTCCTCCTCTCTGAACATGTTTTTAACCTTCCCAATAACCTTTTTACCTTTCCAATAAAAGAAGTCTTGAATATTAAAATTATAAACAAACCAGAAAAGACTGTGATTGGAGTTTTCTGTCACTTATATACCAGCAAACTCATAAATGCCATGAGGTAAGCTGGATTTGGCCACTGTTACAAATTATGGTCTTCAGGCTGCCTTCTGTCAGCACTTACGTGTCTGTCAGGGCCCTCTGTCTTTCCCAAAACCAGCTTCAAGTGAAGATCACTGATTTGTCTCAGAAAACCCGTCACAGGTTTGTTTTTTGAGGTTGGTAGTTTGTGGTTTTTTCTGGCTGTGTTGCCAATGCAGCATGGTTTCTCTTCATTCTAGGGATAGCAAACCTGTATTCCTCATGCCTCTTTTATTTTCAGAGAAGGAACAGAGGCTTTTTCACAAGGTTTGCAAGGAGCTCTTTTCCCAGAGAGCAAGGAAGTCACTGTGACATTTGCAGGTCTTAAAATATTTCTGGGTTTTGCAGTAACAGTAAGGGGCTAAGTCACTGTTTCAGTGAGACATACACGCTCCCTGTGAGCTCATACAGTGTGTCTTACTTTCCCTTTTTGGTACAATATCAAGAGAGACCAAAAAAACCAGTTAGGAGGTGGAAGCGGAACGTTGACTTACACTGCCTTAAATGTCTCTTCCTTCAGGTCATTGAAGCGGTGGGCAATCGGACTCTTGTGGTCTGGGAAGAAGAACAAAGGGAGCAGTGATGCTGGCTGTCACACTGCCTGTGCTGGACCCTGAGAAAGACATTCTGGGCACCACGGGCCAGATTTTCACAACTCATCAGCATTCACCTGACTGCTGTACTTAAAAACTGAACAACTTGAACTCTTTCATTTGTCTGCAGGTACCTAAGTCTTAGGTTTGCTTGTCTTTCTGAGGGAACCCAAGCTGTGATTTTTCTGATCCTAATAGAATGTTTACCTCTGTAAGCAGCTGCTTAATTCAGATACTGAAAATGACTGTTGGGACTTACTATTCAGGGTTAGCAAATGTGTGCTTTGGGTAACCACCACCCCCAAACGCTGCAAATACAGCAGTGCAGCTGCAGTTTGATTTGAGCAAACCTTCTTCTTCTGAACACGGAGTTATTAACTTGTGAGAAGATAGAGCTTCCAAAAGCACAGTGCAGCTGCTTTTTCCACGGTGGAAAGGAACAGATCCTGACTCATTGACATCTGTTCATGCACCACACAGATGTTGCAGAGGGATGGCACCTCACTTGCTCAGTTCATTTGTCCCAAGTGTCCTACCCATCTCCCCACTGTCTCTTAATTTAGTTTCTTTTCAAGTCAATCACATTTTTCTGTTCAATATGAATCAGGCTCCCACAAATTATTTGTGAAACTATATTAAAGACATTAAATTGATAGAAAAAAGACTGCCAAGAGAACTGATTAGTCCTTTCTTACCTGCAGCTCGTGCAGTTCTTTGCAGGTTCCTGGATCTGGCAGAACTCAGGAGAAAAATAAATGAAATTAATGTTAACCACTTCATGGTTTCAGATTATGATGTGAGCAAAATTGCTCAAAAATGCTAGGAAGATTGAAGGAAGAGCATTTGCTTATATACCCTTCACTACCTGTGCTTGTAAAATATTAACCCTCAAGCTGGCATTTGTGGATTGCCATTTGGCCTGAGGAAGATTACAAAACTTCAGCTGCCCTTGACAAAAATTAATTTGGTATTAGTTATTTATTCTGTGTTGTTTCTCGGGTCCTTTTTGTCCTGAAGAGGTCAAACCTCCCAGCACCCAAAAAAGATAAAGTTTTGCGTAAATTTCCTTATCAAATGACAAACAAGGAGTTCAAGGCATCAGACAAAAAAGTCATCAGGGCTAATCCTGTAGCCTTTTTTTTTTGCTCTTATTTGTTCAAAAGCAAAGCATGTTGGTATTGTATAGCAACAGCTCACCCAGAGAGCGTTCAGTCCACTTGAAATGAGAGAATTTTAAATTTAAATCACTTTTTTGAGATGAGATGGCTAATCTAGACACGTGTGGCTGATATGGGCTCCTGAATTTGTTAGGTCCTGCTCTGGTTTTCCATGGGTACTGCTGTTCACTGATATCCAGAAAAGAGCAAAACACATGGGTAAACATGTGCAAGAGCTGTTCATTTCAGATTTTTTGCAGTTTCTCATTTGTACTGACATCCTCCCAGGAGTAATCTCTTCATTAAAGATTGCTCTCATCTCTGAAAAATTTCCCATTGATTAGTCAGTAACTTAGGAGATCAGACATAGGAAAAATGTGCAGTTTGCACAGAGCCCCAGGACATGGAATAAATCAAAATTACTTTTCAGGACACACAGTGAGATGCTTCAAAAATTCCCAAACCAAGTGTAAGGCTGGATCCTTGCTGAGTGCAGAGTGATGTAGCTTCCCAGTGGGAGATGCTGCCATTTATTTTAATTAATTTATGTCCCCAGTGTGTGGGTATCAACCCACACAGCTGGAGGTTGTGCGCTGCCTTGCAGCTCTGCTTTGTGAGCACCCACGTGGCAGAGCGAGTGTGTGGTCTCCAGACTCTTCCTTACTCTTTCTTTAAGGTTCCCTTTTTTCACTCTGTTTTTCCTCCTCAGATGGCCAGTCTTGCCATAACTCCATATTATTCCTAATGGGAATAGTAAGAACAATTCCATGATCGGTTTTCTGGAAATTTGACTGAGTAAGTACATGCGTAATAGTTCCTTTTGCTTCTGAGTGTGAGCTCTTAAAGACATTTGAAATAAAGCAAATGATATGTTTGAGCTCAAAATATTTGCAGGCAGCTTTCGTTCAGGAAAGTGCCTAGGCAATGCATCTTGTGTTCCAGGAAGGCTGTTCTTTTCCCCAGCTGAGATGAGTTCACAGAATAGTTCGATACAATGGCATTTCTACAGGCTGCTGCTGTTGCAAAAAAAAATCTGCATTTTCCTGAGTCTGCTCCTGATATTTTTGTAGGTGAAAGGCAGCATTCTGGTAGTGATTGAAATGAACAAGGCTCTCTTTTGGGAATGAAAAGGTTATTTGGAAAACCAAATGGTGATTTGGATTCTTACATGAAGGATGGTGCAGGAAAGCCAGGTTGGCAGAAAAGCAATGTTAGAAATGTCACAATATTAGACATGGGGATTGTTTTCAGGTGGTTGTAGCAAAATCCCACATTTCTGGAGAATGATAGGAATTGATGAGCAATCTGGACCTTTCAGACCTGTGCTACTTTAGCCTAACAAAACCTGGGGAAAGAGCTTGTAAATTCAGTCTGGAATTATTTTACTGACCATATCCCTCTGTCAGAGAAGAGCCATCTCCTTTCAAATCTTGAGTTTAGGTATTTCGTGGATAACTATAAGGGGTAAAAAACTGTGGTATTGGTGACTGATGTTTTAGAACAGCTCTTGAGATGCTCTCAGGCTGTACCAAAGAAGTCTCCAGAAAACTGCAGCTAAGGGCTGGGAGGGCAAAGCTGAAATTCAGCACCATGACCGCAGTGTTGCATCTTGAAAGCTCTCTGGAATTTTCCCTTGCATCATTGTGCAGGGTTAGCAAGAACACTCCTGGTCCCCTGGAGTTAATATGTAAGTTTGGAATACAGGGTCCATGTTTATTTCTAGATATCTTCTGTTGTCTGTCCTGTGCTTCATGCCAATGGTTCATATAACTGCTGAGAGCTGAACTCCAATGCTGATGTTTGTTTAACAATATTAAATTGTATACTGAGTCTCTTGTTACTCGGTGCTTTCATACTGCATTGATTTCACTCCATTAAAGTTGTCCTGGCATTAGAAAAAGGAATTTATCGATGGCATTTTAGGATGATCCATTTTCACACTCATTTATGTCTAAAATTACAGGTGATAACTACCTTTATTCCATGTGTGGGGAACCAAAGGACAATAATTCCAAGAGTAATTGACCTGGAAATAAACAGGATGCATACTTTTAAAATATTTCATCATACCAGCCTGTGCAAAGTGGAAGAGTAGAAACTAAGTGGATGAAGATGTATTCATATGGAATGAGGCTCCTGAGAAACAAATGTGATGCATCGTGAGAACAGCTGTCAGAGCCCTTTTGGGAAGTAAGTACTTTTCAGAGTCATCTCTCAGAACCCAAAGGACATCAAGAACCCCTTTACTTTTGTGGTCCTCAATTTTATTTACTGCTGTTCTTCCTTTTTTCAAGACCCATAGTTCTGTTTGTGGGACTGGACCACGAGGCACACACCAAACCCAGAGACAAGACATTCCTGTGCCAGTAGCCACAGTGAGTAGCTATTTTTTAATAACTGTAATGATCAGTATGTTTCTAAACAAATGTCTGTAGCTCTATATGTCTGTAGCTCTGCACACATGGACAGGTATCAGGCATCACTTTTTTTTCCTGCTCTGATGCAGGATGTTTGCCATTCTTATCAGTGATCTGGCTCCTGTTCAGAACAAGTCAAACATCTCAGATAATATATGGCTTTTGTTTGAGCAGAGATGGGCTCAGCAATACAGAACAAACATGAAGACAGAAGGGGTTTGATCACTGTGGCAGAGCCGGCAGAGACCTGCCGAGGTGTAGCTCGTAGCACTCTGTGTCAGGTGTATCTCGTGAGCATACTGTCAGTGAGTTCTGATACCCAGCTGTTCATCCTCTGGCATCAGCCACCCGCCTGCACTGTTAGTGAGTTCTTGATGGTTCAAATAAGGATTTTTGAATCAACAGGAATGACTGTTCTTGCTGATCCTGTACACTTGATCCCTAGGCCATTCTAGCACCCTTTGTCTCACAAGTCCACAGTGTAGTGATGTAGCTGTTTTCCTTATTAATGCCCATTTGCCAACATCATTCTTTGGCAGCAGGAACAAGAACAGCTTTGCTTTGCCCATTGAGCATTCGACTGCCTGAAGATATCCAAATACACAGCCTTCAGTGCTTTTTGAGGGTATCAATTCTGAGACTTCTCAGAACTTGTCTCTGCTTTCCATGTCTCCCTATGACTTTTTGCTCTGCCAGTTTAAGTAGGTAATCCACAAGATAGCTGAATATGGGCTTCATCTCTTATCCATTTCTAAGGTCCCTCAACAAAAATCAGTGTTATATCTTGGTATGGGCATATCTGAGTTTTGTATCTAAATACAAAATAGATGTGGGAAGGAAGTACCCAAGGTGCAGCATTGCTCTATTCAGGAAGTCCTTCTCAGGAAGAGCTTTTTCTTCAGTATTTCTTATAATGCCTTTCGTAGTTGGCTCTGGAACTGAAATCGTTGCGGTGCTGTGATTGATGTTTGGCTCATGATAGGACTATCAGTGGAGATCTATTTTCTTCCTCTTACATAAGTCCCAGAGACCTTTGGAATCCAGTGCATTCACTTGTGCTCTAGAAACTTTTTGGCACCCAGTTCCCAATTTCTGTGCTGCTCTGCTATGCTACCTGATGGCCTTTGGCAGGAGAGAAGAACCATTGAATGTGGTACAGTCAAGAGCCGAAGCTGAAAGCTTCGGTTTGGCAAGAGATTGTTAATATTCTTTTCCTAAGTTTGATGTGCTTTAGCAATAAAAGAAATAATGCAAACTTTTGAGGAACAGCAGGAAATGTTTGGAACATCTTTTGAAACACTTCAGGAGTTGAAAAAAATCCTGTATGTCTCACAGGGCTGTAGGACTTGTGGAAAATTTCTGCCATTCTGCAGGTGCCCTCCACAATGTAACTGCATCACCTGCCAGTGCTGACGTTCTTACTTGCCTTATTTTCCATTTACTTTCATTGTAAACTTAGGGTTTTCCCTTTCTGGCCTAAAAACTGCCAAGCTGGTCAATATTTTCTCTTTCATGTTCATCTCCACAGGAACAGAATCTGTGTTACTGCTATAATTGTTCTCTTGTGCTGTTTGTTTTGTTAGGACCTTGGGGTTTTTTTGTTGGTTTTTTTCTTGGGAAGATCTTAGTTCATCTCTTTAAGACAACTTGTAAATGTTCAAGCATTAAGGACATAAAGGGAGTGATTCTTTTCTCAGCCTTTCCTCTATTCCTGAGCAAACAATTTGTTAAGAGCAAGCCCTCACAACTTTGAAAAATGAAAATGTGGTAGTTTAAATTGAAGTCCTGGAGCAAGAATAGCATTTTCCACCTCAAATATCCCCTGCTGTCTTTGGAATTTCTCTAGCTGAGAGTCAGGGCCTCAGGTAGCACCTCCACAGGAGAAGAAAAGTTTTTAGAGCCATTTTTAGGTCCTTGTTGCTGGAGCAGGCAGGACAAGACATTTTAAAATTTGGCACTGCCGTGAACTTGCTGGCATAAAAGGATAGTCCACTTCTGCATATTATGCTGCCATTACAAATTGTGAGGTTCCACAAATGAAATGTGAAGCATCTTGTCCCTATACGTGAAATCCAAAGGAACGGTGAAATATTCCCACGTTCTGCCTTAGCCTGTGAAGCCAAGTTCAGTTAGTCAAATCCAAGTACCAGTACTTTTCTGTTGTAAAAATCAGTTGTTTTTCAAGCAGCATTCAACCAGACCACATTTATTAGGTGAGCTCTGGCTTGTAATTCCAGGTTCAGTACTTCCTTCAGTGTGAATCAGATTGCCAATGATATTACCAGGATATAATGATCTCTTAGAAGAGAACTGGAACAGCAGCAGCAACAAAACATTGTCTTTCTTGAGGCTGCTGTTTTCCTTCCCATGTTCTCCTTTACCTGGATTTGTTGCACTATGACATGTAATTCTGGAAACCTGGGATTCCCAGAGTTGAGGAAGTGACTAGAAATAGTACAAAACTGAGGAAATGTTGCTTGGTTTATTTGTTTGTTTTTTCTTTAGAGTAGTGCTTATAAACTCTGATTTTCGAAGGAGTGAATAACTGGGGTTTGAAATTCAGTCGCTCTTACTTTGAGGGCCTTCCGGAACACCTGATTTTAGAAGAAAGGTTCCTCAGTACATTCCCAGAATCAGAAAAATTTCATCAGAGACCAAAAACTGCGTTTGAGCTTAGCAAAGATCTGTATAGTTAATGTGGTTCTCTTAAATAAGTTATCAAAAGTTGGGTCCATACATCAGAAGAACTAAGGAGATCTATCAGGCAGATCTGTGGCTGTGCAAAGCCCAAATAGCTGTGATGTTTGGTTAGGTTTTTTTAAAATTTGAACACTAAACTGAGAATCCTTCTTAAGCCATGCAAAGAAATATTAACAAACTCTTTGCACATGAAGCTTTTGGTGTTGTCTTTTGGATCAATTAGGCAGAGGCTACACTCCCAAGGGCATTCCTCTGTGGTGCCCTCCAGCCCCATGCTGACAGTCCTTGACATTTGCTTTCTGCCCAAAGGCCTTTTTTGCTCATATCGACAGCGCTTCAGTATTGCCAGTCAGGCATATCCACAGCCTATCCCCAGGTCTCAAAAATAACTCAGGAAATTCAATTATAACAATTACTGTAGCAGTGCCCTTCTCTGGTACCTTCAGTTCAGTGTGAACTTGGGATTCTGACTTTCCTCCTTGACTCTGAGTGCTGGAAAACGGAGTGGGTGTCTAGGCACTGGAGCTATTCCCAGCGCGAAGAGGCTTGAGGCTTCCCTTAAAGTCAGTGCAGATCTAGGCAGATTCCTGGCTCCCTGGACTGGGAGATGGGAAGCTGGGCACATGATGTGTTGAACCCAGTTTGTCCCAGTTCCTGCTGGCAGAGAGGACAGCCTAGTGCTAAGTCAAGACTGAGGACACTGTTGCTGGTGAGCCCAGGAGGCCTGAAAATGCCCAGAGTCTGATATGGACACAAGTCTCATGGTTTCTGAGGTCCTGCTGCACTGCTGGGCACTGCAGCCTCTTTGCTGTCAGCAAGGAGGAGTTCTGGGATGGATCCTCTGACATCCCAGAATACTAATGTTCTTGTTTCACTTGACAGAAATCTCTCTGGTACAGAGCCTGCCCTCCCTGCAGGTTTGTCAGAGCCAATATGGAAATACAACTGGATTTTATGGAAGCTTATCAGTACTCTCATGTTTCCAGTGAAACATTATGGATTCAGTTAATTTACATGCTTTATTGGTGCACTTGCCAGTGCTGGGTTATTGGCTGGATTTGATGATCATGAAGGGACCAGTTTGGTCAGGCACAATGTGCCCTTAGTGAAGCTGTCCTGGCTCACTGGTCTGTCTTGCATGTGCCTCAACACTGATTCCTTAAGATGGGCTCCAGGGTCTTCCCCGGCGCAGAGGTAAGGCTCACCGGTCTGTAGTTCCATGGGTCTTGCTTTCTACCCCTCTTATAAAGAGTTTCCCTTTTCCCAGTCACAGGGGACTTCACCTGACGGCTGTGACTGTTCCAAGGTGATGCAGAGTGGCTTGGAGCCCACATCATCCAGTTTTCCCCCAGGACCTTGGGATGTGTGCCATCAGAGACTCGTGGCTATAGAATGTTCCGTGTCGTTCCCACTATCCCACTGTCACAAAACAAACTCCACTGACATGGGCTTAGGTTATTTTGCCTGTCCATCCACAAGAAGAAAACTTAAACTTAACACTCAACCTGGTCATAAAATTCAATCCAGAACAACATAACATGGGAATTAAAAACTATTGTGTGGAGAAACTGAAATTGAGACTAGGCTTGCCAAGGAACTTACATGTATTATGTTAGTTAGTTAGTTTTCAAAGAAAAGCAAGATTACTTTATTTGAGTCTTTTTTATCAGCTAGGCAACCTATCTGCTTCCCCTTCTGAAAGGAGAATCAGGTTTTCCCTTTCTGCTTTTAGTATATAAGTGCACTTTAGGCAGAGACTTCTGTCTCTTGGGCACTGATGTTGCTTAAGGAGCTTTTTGGCAACTCACTAAGGTTACAAGGTCCTCTGTGCAGGATTTTGAAATACATTCAGCATTGACCTAATTCTGGTCACGGTAAAGTCAGTGCCAAAACTTGCCTGATTTCTCTGGAAATCGAGCTCAATAAAAGGGAGATTGTATCTTGGATCTTTCCACGCAGATTTTCAACCCTCCCTACAAGATTTTAAGGAAGTTATTTCACACCAAATCACAGAAATGTTTTTAGATTGGTTAGTGGACGAGTAGGACATGTACCTGCAAAAGCAGGTCTAGCTCAGGTAATATTGAGATTACTCTAAAAATTATGTTCAAGCCTAATCTTTTCCTAAATGAGAGCCCTGACGGGGAAAGCTACAGTGTGTCCTGAATAAACATGTGTCAGCATTCCATAGGAACTGGCCCGATTAAGCCTTTTCGAAGCTCTCGGGCAGGAGAAATCTGCCATCTACTGTTAACGAAGCTATTTGCACAGAGAGGCCGTAGACCTCAAAACTGAGGAAATTTTCATGTTCCTGTGGGAAAAGAAAGTGACAATGGTAGAGAATTGCCACAATGATGTGTCTCAAAAAGAGATCAGCCCTCACTGGGGTTGGATTAATAATGCAGAGAACACTCGGCTTGTTGAGTAGTAATGATGTGTGATTTATTTGGTGCTCTTGTTGCACATTATTGGTGCAATGCTTATGGAGGCAGTTTTCTTGAAGAATGTTTGCATTGTCCTTACAGGAGTCTTTTTAAATTAAAGAAACGCATCAGAAATACAGAATGTGAGAAGTTCCTTAGGATATGAGGTGATGCTGATAAAGCACTCCAGAAATTCTGGACAGCATTTCTGGCTTGTGACAGCCACTACCTAACAGAGAGATGCACGGGGTTTGGAATTAGGATACGTAAATGTTACGTGTGAAGTGCTTTGCTGAATCCAAGCTTAAAACTCACTGAAATTAAGCAGCATTTAAGAGTTTTGGTCTACATGGAGAGACTGCAGTGATATCTGAAGGTAAGCCTGGTAATTTGTATTCAAACTGAGTTCTGAAAAGTATTGGAAATTAGTATATTGTCTATAATTGAAAATTACACACTTGAGAAAACTGAGCTGAGGCTGTGCATCAGAATTCATGAATGAGAATAAAAGATCCAGAGTTACCTTTCAGGACTCATAGGCTCACTCACTGGACAGTTCCAAGTTTGGCATTTGAGGTATTTTCTCATTAAAAAAGTATAAATGAACTCAGAGTCATAAAGAAGAAAGTAAGAGGATGACAAGTGACAAAAAGAAAATTCACCCCACCAGCACTTTTTCTCTTTATTGAAAAGGTCACTAACTGAGGAACACAGAGCTGTTCAAGGCAGCTCCTAACTTTGTAACTAGCTAGCAATAAAGTCAATGGCATTGTAAATGCCACACACGGACAGAAATGCTTGTTTAGCCTGCTGGAAATAAATCAGACACAAAAAAATCACTTCATATATACTGTTGAATAAAAAAGAATTCAGGACATACATATTTAAGAAGCAAATGCTTTAGTAAAAAGTAATTTCCAAAGCATTGGAAAGACCTGAAATCAGACTGGTTTTAGCTGCAGGCGTGTTGCCGGCTCTTAGCGCCACCCTCTGAGTCCAGCTGAAAGAACAGCGCGATTGAGCTCTCCTGTTTTTAAAAACCCTGTCCCAGGGGCCCCTGAGGCAGAGCAGGAACCCACAGTATGGAGCTGATAAGTGAAACAGCACACAGGCAACAAGTGGGGGCAGGGTCTGTTTGAAAACAGAAGCTCCACGGGAATTTTAGACCATCAAAAACTCGTAGACAGTTTTTCTAGTTCTAATTTGAACTCCGTAAAAATGCTCTTCTTCCACTTGAAGTGCCTTTCTGAGATATCAAAGGCATTTCTTACACTGCCTTCAGTGAATCTCCAAGGTCTTACTGCGTTTTACATGGAGATTCCCACTCCCTTCCTTATCCAGAGATAAAACTACTCTGGGAGGATAAATATTTTCAAGGCACACTCTGTATGAGGAGAGAAAAAACACCCTGAGCCTTGTTGTTCTGCATGCCAGTAGAAAGCTGCTTGCGTTGAGATGTTCCAAGCTGCTCCAGGAGAAGCTGTTTCAAGGACTAATTTCAGAAGTAATCAATTGTTGACTTAAAAAAGTGGTTACTATAGAAATTATCATTATGGATTGGCTGAACCCAGGCAAAACACTAAGTGTAAGAAATGTTTAACCTTTCAGCTGACTCCTGTGCAGCCCACAGCTGCCTTAAATGTCAGCAATTAAAAAATAAAATTTAAAAAATAACCAGCAAAATATTAATTTGACAAGTCAACTTTAATATTCAAATATAGGGGATTGTGGCTTTGGCTTGTTTGGTGGCGTTTAAAGTTTTGGATTACAGATCTCTTATACATGAAATACACAATAAAATTCACTTTATCTTATGATTTGTCTTGTCTTTGTTTTTTGTTACCTGTGACCACACTTGAAGAGAATGAGCAAGAATCCAGAATCTTATCCAGATGCCCTTTGCCTATATTTGCCATGGTGTTTTTCAGTTTTATACTCACAAAGGATAATCTTTTTGAAAGCTTTTCAAGCAAATTAGGAGCCTGAAACACACCTTTGGAATAATTTATGCATGTTAACATGTAAGGCTCCCAGAGTACTAATGCATTTTAGGATTTCAAGTGCTTAAGCCATTTCTTAACTAAGACTCCCAAAGTACTAAATATATTAGAGAACCAATGTTTTGGTTTTGTAACAGAGCACTAGCAGATTTCTTCATTGAATCGATTGTTGAAAGGTTTTGCTTTCTGGACTTGTTTTTCCTTTCACAGTTCTCCCTGTGAGGAAGTGGTCAAAGCTGGCATGATGTTCTAAAAGCAACTGATCGAACACGCACCATCAGTATCTGAGATGGAACACCAGTGATTCCCAGGGCACTCGAGTGGGATGGGTCTGTGTGTCTCCAGTGACATTGATCACGGCTAAGGACAGCCCAGGGCACATCACCTGCCTTACTGCACCAAACAGGCAGAGGTTGATCCCTGAGGGGCTTTCAGACTGGAGGGGTTTGAGTGTGAACAGGAATGTAAATTTACCTTCTGCTGTAACTCCATGCACTTCTCCTGGGCTAGCACTGCTCTTCTTGAGTTCTCCATCTGTCTGGAATGTCTTTATTTTCTTTACTCACAAGGCCACGCCACCTGAGATGCTCACAGGAAACTCACTGTAATGAAGAAATGCAGATAGTTAATAAATGTAATTTAAAGCAAATTATATGGCTACATAAAATCTGTTCTAAATCCTTCTCTTCCATGTGCAATTTACTGGGCTTAAAACTGAGTGGGTTAGACAAAGCTAAAAATGCACATCACAGACCACTGCACTTCTCTGAATGTTCAGACATTTGTGTTCTTCTCCTTCTTTCTCCCCTTGCCTTGGACAGCAGGCATTGCATTCTTGCTGAACAACTTCAGTTCTGTTACTTCTGTTTAAAATTGGTCACGGTGGTCTAATTGCAGTTAATCTTACCTCCCGTTTCAGATGGATCTTCCATGCTAGGCACCAAGGAGGTCCAGTGAGCGAGTCCCTTTGGTATGTGTGTTGAAACAATACAATCTGGGGTTCACAGTTCCCTGAGTGATACAAATAAAACCATTCCAGCACATAGAGAAGCTGCAGCAACGATGGCAAAACTGTACATGCCACAGACAACAAACTCATTCATCAGCGAGAAGGGCGGGATTTGGGGTTTGGGTTGAAGTTTATTTGGATGATCAACTTGGTAGCGTTGTGGAAGTTGTACCAAAAATTCAAGAAGTTATGAACTCCTTTCAGTCCCTGTATTAATTGCAAACAAAACCCATGTTCCCTTGCTCCCTGCTTCCTGACCTTGACACGAAACTGAAAGCAGATCCACGAGGATAATTATACCACAGCAGAGGTTTCAACCCATTGTTTGTCCTTCAGAACTTTTTAAGGAATCTGGCACGCAGGAGACAGTTCCTGAAAGCATTCACTGAATCCATACCCCAGGTTTTCCCACTACTCCTATGGAGTGCTCAGCGGAATGATCAATAACCTGGAGAAAATGGAATAAATACAGAAGCAGAAAGCACAGATGAGAGAGATAACAAAGGATTGCAATTTTTCTCAATATTTAGGAGGGTGGTGAGGCCCTGGCACAGGTTTCCCAGAGCAGCAGTGGCTGCCCCATGCCTGGAAGTGTCCAAGGCCAGGTTGGAGAGGACTTGGAGCAACCTGGGATAGTCAAGGGTGTCCTTGCTCCTGGCAGGAAGCTGGAACTAGGTGATCTTTAACATCTCTTCCAACCCAAACCAGTTTGTGGTTCTGTGATTCCACATTTTCCTGCAGCACTCCAAAGTTAACCAACTTCACAGACTCACCAGGGAAGGAAATGTGGTTTTTAGGTATTACTGCCCTATTTAGAGCCTACACTGACTTTTCATGATATGCAATCCATTCCCTAAGAGCCCTATGAACAGGAAACACAGCTATGGGTCATACACCCTTGTGGAAACTGGGACACAAAAAAAAACCTAATTAAAAAAAATGATTATTTACTCCGTCATTATGTCTTGGTGGTTATCATAGTATTTACAAGAATGTTTTCATTTGGGTTTCTAAAATATAAAGTGCTGGAGAAATGTCACATCTTCCCAAGGCATTCAAACCATCCCAAGATGAGGAACAGACTTATGTTAGCAGCTTTTGCCCATGACAAAATCAAATCTTACAAGCCCCACAGTTCTAAAACTGAGTTTCTCTAAAGAACTCAAGTGCTTTGCTTGCTGTTGCACTCACAGAATCTGAGTCATTTAGGCTGGAAAAGACCTCCAAGACCCCAGCCTGTGACCAATCTCCAGCTTGTCAACCAGACCAGAGCACTCAGTGCCCCGTCCAGCTGTCTCTTGAACAGCTCCAGGGATGGTAACTCCACCCCTTCCCTGGGCAGTGCCAATGCCTGACAACCCTTTCTGCGAATAAATTCTTCCTCATTTCCCACCTGAACCTCCCCTGGCACAACCTGAGGCTTGTTTCTTGTTCTATTGCTTGTCAACTGGGAGCAGAGCCCGACCTCTACCTGGCTGCACCCTCCTGTCTAGGGGGAGTTCTAGAGTTCCCTGAGCCTCCTTTTCTCCAGGCTGAGCCCCCAGCTCCCTCAGCCGCTCCTCGTGATTTCCTCTCTAGACCCTTCCCCAGCTCCGCTGCCCTTCTTTGGAAGGGCTCCAGCACAAAAGGCTCAAGCTAGGGTGGCAGGGAGAGGGGGATATCCGGGGTGCTGTGAAATGGAGGAAAAGGACTTGCTCTGCGGTGCCAGAGGAGGCGCCACTCTTTGATGAGAACAGAGGTCACCCCATAAAAGAAACGGCACAAACAGTCTCCGACAGGCTGCTCCACCTGTGCCAGCACAAGCAGTGCTGCTGACTGCGCTCCATCTGACCCTGGGCCGGGGAGTACCACACGGAGAAAATATTATGGCTGCCTTCATCGGGAAGAAGCTGGAGCCTTTCCGAGCCTAACAGCCTGAACGGAGACTTGGAACCCGGTGCGAATGCAGCCAGTGTCAAAGGCAGATTTGTGATACAACGTAGCTGAGAGTACCCGCAGCCCGAGCTCTGCGGCGGGAGCGTTCGTTCGCTCGAGGCCATTCCCCACCTCACTCCATCCTGGGGAGGGACAGAGAGGGGCAGCGAACAGCTCCAAGGGCAAAACCCCGCTCTGCAGCCGCCCTCCCCGGGCCCAGGTGGTGAGCGTGGTGCATTTGCACAGCCTGTCTGGCTGCTCGCACAGCCAGAGCACTCTCAGGTGTGTTTTGTTTAAAGCCACCTGCCGCTCGGATCAAATAGTGAAGTGACATCCTCGTCACACCGCACCACAAACCCCAGGTTGTAGGGCTGAGATTACCTACGTTCACTTACAGTTCTCTTTCTGCCTCTTGTGATGACAACAAATAATACATAACATAAATGCCAAATAGCATCTATGTAATTGTAACAAATAACAAAGGTTTAATCTCTGCTTGCACCCCAATAGAAACCAGTAGAAACCAGAAATCAATGCATTTGCATTAATTTTAATGCAAAAAAATTATAAGAGGACAAAAGTATTATTGTCACTGATCTGCCATCACACATCTCGTGCTGGTGTGGTTGGAGATTTCTGCACAGTCACACCAGGAAGCTGGAGGTAGGTGGCTAGAGTATTCACTTTATTCCTCCTGGGTCACACCAAACTATCCTCTGCATAGATATTTATAAAGGAATAATTAATAATATATAGATATATAATAATGTATAGACCTTGTACTTGAAGATTAGAGGTTAATCTTCTGAATGGGAAGGTTAAGAGTCTGTGTCAGTGATTTCCAGCTGACTGGGAAATAATGCAATTTAACAGTGGGGCTCTTGCAAGCAAGGCAGTCCTTTTATGAAGCACACACAGAGGCACGTATCAGGATGTGTGGGTGGGATTTCAGCAATGCGAGGATTTGGGGGGAGCTGTGCAGACTCCACAGTGAGTGCCACTTGAGGATTTATTTAAAAGGGAATGTGTGATTTCAGTGGAGCTGCACACCTAACCGGCGCTCTCCAACATCAGCCAAGTAAGAGAAAACACCTAAGTACTCAAATAACAGCAATTTCTTCTCATTTCTGTACAATATAACCGGAACAAGCACTGTTGGTTAGAAACACCAATTCCAGAACATCCATAGTGTACCAGTGCATAGAGCCATTACTGATCTTTACAATCACTGTGTTTCTGTGGTTAAAATAATTTTTATTTCCAACAGGTCTAAAAAGTGAAATGGAAAAAGCCCATTCCTTCAATGAGGAAGCCACAATTTAAATATTTAACTTACATTTAACATACATTTAGCTTTGGCTACTGCAGGAACTTGCTCTGCCCTAATGGAGGAAACAGTGTCAATATCCCAAAAACACTTTGGGGATGAAGATCTGGGGTAGGGGGCCTGAGGGCTGAACCAGGGCATGATGACATATTTGAAGGGTTTCATTAAAGAAACATGGTCGAGCTGACACGGGCATCTTAACGTTTGCCATTTTTAGTGAAATTGTGTAAAAATTGTTGGAAAACAGGGATTTGGAGGTTACTCCTGGTGGGAACGAACGGTGTGCAACACAGAATCCCAGAAACACTTGGGTTGGAGAAGACCACTGACTTCGACCTTTGACAGATCACCACCTTGTCAGCTTGGCCAGAGCACTGCCATGTCCAGTCACTCCTTGGACATGGCTTTTAACAGGAATGCTGTGCTCTGAGGTTTCACTGACCACCACTTTCACCACTTTTCACTCTTACCAATTTATTTTCTGACCCTTCTAGCAACATCCCCCCCCAATTTCTATTATAAGAGGCATCTGGAGATTGCTGTGCGGGGATAGAATACAAGAAAATAAAGATAGTGCAGAAAGTAATTTCACCCCTAAGGAGTTGCAGCTGGGCCAATTACCAAAGATTAGGGATAGGCCTGACTTTAACAGGCCACAGCTGTGCCCAGTGAGAAGAAGAGTGCTGTAAAACAGTGGGCTGGCTGCTTGAGAGGGAGCTGGAGTCAGCTGCCTGCTTTGTGAGGAAGGAGTCACTGCTCTGAGGAGCTGCCCATGAGGAAAACACCCAGAAGGTATGAAACTTTTGTGATAAGGAGACAACAGTATGGAACTTTTGCAATAACATGACAGCAGATTGCTTTTTACTGCATATTGTGTGAGAGACCATCGCTTTTAGGCGGAATTCTGAGTGTTGGGGGGTTTCAACACGGGCCTTCCCTCACGGGATTTTCCCGCCCTAGGCGCGCTCCCTCACGCTGTGGGGGCAGCGCTGCCCCACAGGCCGCGGGGCCCCGCCGGGGTAACTCGGCACCTCCGTGCCCACGGGCGGCTCTCGGGGAAGGCTCCCGGCGGCGGCCAGGCCGAGGCACCCCTTGCCCTTACCGAGGCGCAGCGGGCTGAAGGCTGAGGGTGATGACGCAAGCGGCGGTTCCGGCGCCGGGGCGGTGACCGAGGCGGCGGCGCGGGCGGAAGGAAGGGAAGGAGGCGGGGGGGAAAGGGGCGTCTGGCCGCCGCCGCCGCCGGGAGGCCCCGGGGGTTTCCCTGCTGATCCGGTTTCATAATTCCAGCTCGCTCCCGGCTCCCCCCGCCCTCGGCCCTGCGGCAGAGCCGGGAAGGGGCAGCACCTCGTGGCGGGGCACGGCCGATCCCGGCCTCGGGGAGCAGCCGCCGGGCCCCCCTGCTCGCCGGGCTGCGGGGCCAGCGCCCCCCGCTTTTCCCCAGGGGTCGGAGGCACCCTGGGAGCCGCAGCCAGCGGCCGCCTTCGTCCCTGGTGTGGCTTTATCCCGAAGGGAGAGGCCCAGGGGCTGCTGCAGGTGCGCTCTGCCGCCGTGCCGTGTGCCATGTGCTGTATCGCGGTGGACGGGGGAGCCGGGAGAGGAAGAGCCGAGCGGTGGGCGTGCCGCTGGCAAGCCCGGCGTGAGGCTCCGCAGGCAGGCCGGAGCGCTGGCTGCGTGGCTGGAAAGGTGTTGGCGCGCCCCGTGGGGGGAATAGGTCGTCCTGGAGAGAGTGTGCAGGTAAAGCAGGTGAAGGTGCAGCCAGGCGAGGGCTGCCGGACAGCCCGGGGTGCTGAGCTGTTGAGTGGCGTTTTCTCCCAACCTGGAAGCCGCCCCGGTTCCATGCAGTGCAGAAACGAGCCCGGGGAAGCGTTACTAACTGGGTTTTGTCTGGTGTTAGGATTTTCAGGTGGGTATCGTTGGAAAAGGCCGGTAAGGCTGCGAGCCCCTTATTTGCATATGTAGTCACACAGGGTTGCTTTGTTGGATAGTTTTAATTCTGGAGCCTCCCCAGCTGAGTGTTCATTTCTGCTTTGTTTTTTTTTTTTTAATAGTGTCCGCAGAAAAGTCCACTTGGAGTTTTTTAGCTTTTCTTTGAACTTGGTTTCTAAGCGGTGTGGCTTTCAAGCGATATATCTACAGTTCTGTTAGAAATTGGGCAGGAAGGAAGAGTCTGATAGGTTCGAGGAAGGGCTGGGCTACGATGGTGATAGCTTTTTCCACGGTTAAGCAGCAGTCTGCATGTTATTCCTGCTGAAGTTGATACAAGAAGCATTTTATCCAGCTGTTTGAGATAAATTGCACGCAGTGAACCTGTTTCTGTCTTTTAGCAAAGTCGATTATTGTTGCGTAGGTAGAAGTTCTTACAGTGTAAGACTTGTAGGATAGCTGCTTTGCTGCTGGGCTACGTTGCCCAGCAGTCCTGCAGATGCTTGGAGAGCTCTGTTGAGCAAAGACCTTTGGGATTTGCTGCGGTGCAGGGATGGAGGCCCTGGGGTGACTTCAATGTATCGGTTGACAAGGCCTGAGATCAGTTGCGTGTGGTGGAAACATTCAACAGAATTTGTGTCAAGCGAGACCTGCTGGTGAAGTCACAGGCAGGTTTTATTTAGTGGCCCACAGCCATTCTTCCCAATGGCTCCTTACACTGGGAGCTTCCAGAGAGGAAGAAATGCCAGTGATCATTAAATATCATGAGGCAGCAGAATTGTTCACTTTTTCCCTTTGACAGAGTGACATGTGCCACAGATAATGATATAGGCAATTTGTGAAGGCAGTTTGGGCATCTGGAAGCTTCCCCAATGGTTTCATCTTATCCTAAGTGAGGGCTTTCCCAGGCTGGGTGGTCTGGGATTAAATATTAAGCAGGGCTAAGTAAGCGAGTGAATAATACTGGCATGATGAAATTTGGGATTCACAACAAAATACATGCCACATGCTTAATTTATGATTGTTCTTGATCATGCAGGTTGCTTGCAAAAATCTGTTCTAGTCTTTCTCCTAGTGACTACAGGATGAAATGATGCAGCTTGTAGAATATGCACAGCTGAAGTCACAGCTTTTGGGAATGTGAACATGAGGATGGCCTGATTAATGGAGCAGAGCATCCAACTTGAACATCATTCCCAGCAGCTCCTGGGGAGGACAAGTGCTTTGAGTGTTCTCAGAGAAAGGGGAGTTTGCTTGTCTGAAAGGAACCTGATGGTTAGTTTTGGCTTTTAGAAGCTTTGAAAAAAAAAACATCCCACTGTAGGAACAGAGGGCTTTTTGGTTGTTTGGGGGTTAATTTTTTTTTTTAAATTTCACATTTTCTTGAGTTGTGCCCAGCTCTGCAGTTGGATTGTGGTCTTCTGACCACGGGCAGCACGGAAGGCACATGAAGTGAAAAAAAAAAAAAGGCAAGTTGCTGGCTTTGCTGTGAATGGGAACTGCTGTGGGAATGCTGCAGAAGCTGGTGTTCCCTCCTAACCGTTCCCTTCATTATCTCTGTAAACTTAAGATAGCCTAAGACAAACTATTTTTTGCCCTTCCCATGCTTAATACATTAAGACTTCTCTAATCTCTGAAGCAAAGTGCTTTTAGATTTGGCTGCTAATGAGGCTGCTTCTAAAAATTAGGAGTACAGTGGTGACAAGTCCAAGGAGTTCTGAAGGGAAACCTGGGAAACGTGTCCTGAGTCACAGAAAGCCCAGGAGTAGAAAGACATTGTTCAGCTTTGTTGTTGCTGAGCTGATGGAATGGAATCAGGAGTTAGGATCAGCTGTTTTCATGTCCGTGTCTAAACTCCATCAGATCTCAGTGTGGAAACACAGGCACTGTGGGGAGCTTTGGGAGAAGTTGAATGGGAATTTCATACCAACAACCGCTGAGCTCCTGCAACACCGTTCATGACAACCTCCAAGGCTGATCTTCCAAATTGCAGCAGATTACTGCAAAACCCCAAGGCTTTAGGTAGTGGGGCCCAGTGTTGTCTGTAATAGGTAAACTGCCTTTTCCCTGAATAACAGTTGTTACAAAATGGCAACTTTTCTCTCTTCAGAGGAAGAGGAATCTTGAGGTATGAGAAGAATGACTGTAGGAGTTAGATAGCAGGGGAGGTCAGCTTGCAGGTTCCTTCCAGGTGTTCTTGTACAAGCAAATTGTCTTCAGCACTTCCATTTGCAGTGAAAAGTGTAAAAAATGAGCAGGTCCTCGTAGCAAGTTGCTGCTTAGGAACCCCATGTCCAGAGTGCATTGGGGCTTCTCTTATTTAACACTGAAAGGTTTAGTTGTGTAATAAAAATTGTTTACTAGCTTATTTCAAGTCTTTGAACTTTAAGGGTGTTTGCTGCTGGCAGTGAAATTTATAATTGCCGTTTATATCCATCTTAGGAATTTGTAAGTTACTTCTTGTCCATGAATCCTGTGATAATCCAAGGTGTAGATCCACCTTGGATTTGTGTGTATTTATTACCTTCTCTGTTGCTGGATTCTTAGGTGCTGTGCAAATTAGCCTTCCATAATAAAATCCTCATGGAGCTATACCTGAAAGCACTGCCCTGTGCAAAGGATGCTTTTTGAGATGTTTTGGCTGTTTTTTAAGCCTTCTTGGTTCGCTTGGGCCTCCTGGAAGTAAAAGCTCATTTTTGTTTTTTCAGCTGCAATTGAAATAGTAATTGAACTGAGCTACTGAGATGAAGTAAGTAGAACAACAACAACAACACCAGTCCTCAAAAATTTCTTCATGCAGAAGAAGCTGCTCTGAATTCCTTGGATTCAGATTTAAGACAAAGTTAATCTGAAAACTTGGGCATCCTGGTGTGGTTTCAAGAGCATCACAAACACATGGTTGTAATATTTAAATTGGAAAAGACTTGAAGAGCTTAAGCGTTCAAATGAGCTGATTTGAAGCACAGAGTTTATGTTAGAAATCTGTTTCCCTTTTTTAACCCTAGCAGTCTCCATCAGAATCCTGGAGTGAGGCCTTTGGGTTCTGCAGGGCCACCATGCCTGGCTTGAGCACTGGGCGCTCACAGATGTGCCTGAGCATGCAGCTGGCTGGGCCCTGTCCTTGTGAGTGTGTGACACCCCCAGGTGCACTTCAGTCTCACATTCTGCTGCATGGTTCATCTTGTAATTATTATTTTTTTTTCCCCTGTCTGTTTCAGCTGTGTTTTGCCTGTACCACTTAGTTTCTTCCACTCAAAAGAGAGAAATATTGTAAGATGGTTCTCAAAAATCCCTGAAATCTCAGGGCTTGTCCCAGGGCTGTTGGTAGGGGAATCCTACGACCAGGTTCCACAGTAGTGAAACCTGCTGTGCCTGACCCCAGGAAGCAGTAGCCAAAAGTGTTTAACATCCCTTCTTTACTGTTCCTGGACTAGCTTCCAGCAAAATCAGGTTGGTTAGACCTAATGCTTTTTATTTTTAAAAATTGTTAAGTATTACTATATTTTTGTGTGCTTTAATTCAAGCACACAATTAGTAATTTAATTCAAGTCATCAGTGAATATCTGGGTTGAAAAACAAACCCCCCAGCAGAAAGTGACCACTGCAGAAGGTGGAGTTGAATATTGGCGGCACCATGTGAATTTGTTTACTTCCTTAGATATTTCTTCAGGAAATGTCCTTATAAACATAATTCCCATGTGCAGGCTGGAGCCAAACACCTCACATTTCAAGCCAGTAATTCAGTTCTGTGAAGACAGTGGTTTCTCTGGAAGGGGTTTAGCTGAGAGAATTTCCTCATCTGTCTAGGTTGAAGGCAAATGGGATTATGTGTGTTTGTTTTTTTCCCCTCTATCTGTGTTTTAAAAGCAAAACTGTTGGTGCTTATTTAGGATATGGCTGATTTGCAATTGGATTTAGGAATTGAAAAATCAACGCTGCAGATCCAGGATAAGTAAGAAGCCTTTGTTTTGGAGGTTAAGGGGACAAGTCCTTCTAACTTGGTGTTAAATAAAAATTGCCTAAATTTTCTGCTAGTGTCTTTGGGCCATCTGAGCAGAATCCATGGCTGCCTGGGGAGACATTGTGTGTTTTTTCCTGAAATGCTGTGCTTGTGGTTTCTTGATGGTGTGACTCTGTAGGTGACTCAACTGAGGTGACATCCTGAAGCTGTGCTGTGTCTGTGTCTGGGTCTTCTTTTGTCACGTCCATAACTTTGGATCTGGTGAGGAAGGGCTAATGCTGGCAAATGGTTTGGGGGAGGTCATTCAGCTAAGGGGAAAAGTCTTCCTTAACGTGAAGCTAACAGTGAATATCAGCGTGTCTTGGTATTAGTGTGGGAGTTCTGGTGACCTCCATCCAGTCATTGTGCAGAGTCCACAGGAATTCTGGAGAAAAAACAAAATCCATTGTTGGCCAACGAAGGGCAGCATTTCCTCTCTGTTTGCACCGAGCAGTGCTTTGTGTTAGTGGTACTGGGAGAGGTTATCTCGGTATTCCAGATGTTTTTCAGCTGGGTTATCCCCCTTAGGCCGTCCTAAGCTCATGACTGTGCAAAGAGCTAAAGCCACATGGAGGCATTTCTTAACTGTTGTGTCACCTTGTTTTCACATGAGGTAATAGTCGTACACCAGGCTAAAAATCAGCTACAAAGCCAAGCATGTCTTTAATACATCCTTGTTTGTGCTTGCAGTATTTTCTTTTAGGCTGCATGTTGTCATTAGGATGATTCTCTTGGCGTTACTCAAAGCAGTTTTTGACGAATTCAAATTACTGGTGTTTGATGTACAGGAGTCATTCCTCTTCTGTGTTTTACCTGCATGCTCAAATTCCTGGAGCATAATGGTATATTCTAGGAAGGGAGCTGAAGCAAACCTTGATTTTATGTTTTTCCCTGCCCCACCCCAATATCTTACGTGGTATTAATCATCAAGAGTGGATAATGTGTCCAAATAAGCAGCTGCTCAGAGCTGGAAAGATGTTGGAACATCAAGAAATATGATGAAATATTGCCATTTAGAATATCAGTTTGGGGTTTTGGCTTCCATTCTCCTCAAGTTGAACTGGAAACAATCAACAAGTGTCTCTAGATTCTTTGTTTTTTAGGTTAAGACTGAAGATATTTTGCACAGAGTAATCCAAGTTCAAACTGCTGCTGAGGGGGCTGCCTTATATTTGGTCTAGGGTTTGCTTTGCCTTGTGCTGATGTACAAGGCATGGTTCTTTCAGAGTCTGTAGGTCTGTCCAGCTGTGCAGGAGCAGTTTTGGGGGCTGCAGTCCCAGCAGAAGGGGAGTACCTGAACCCCCCCCCTCTTGGGCAGGGAATGATTCAGAGATAAGAGGAGGAAGGTCGCTCTTATCCTCCCAGTCCTTCCCACACACCAGAAAAAAGCTAAACACTTGAAGGAGAAGCTGGAGCTCCCTCCTGCATCTCTGTCTGGCAGGTGACTCACGTGTTTTCCTGTCCTGGAGCTTTCCCATTTCCAGACTTCAGGTATTCTTGCCTTCTGTTCAGTCTTGTCCTGAAACGCTTTGCCAGTGGAATTTTCCTCTGGTGCTGTTCTGCAGGTGCAAATTGTTCTCCTCCACAGAATGGGGAACAATGCTTTAATGAAGTTGAAATGTTCAAGTCATGATGTGACTTAGTTTTTCTCCTCAAGTGCTCGGTGCTGTTCAGCCCCTGCATCAGCGTGGGTACTGATCCCACTGAAGTTGGGGGAGTTGGGCTCGGAGGAAGGAAAAAAAAAAGACTTTCAGTGCTCCTCCCAGCCACTTGGGAAATGATGTCGTTGAAAAAAAACCTCAGGAAGAGAAAAAACACATTTCCAGTTGATCAGTTCCTGGATCCAGTTTGTCAGGCACAGGAGCTTGTGCTGACACAGCGAAGAGCAGGAGCCCGGGCAGGGAGGAGGGTGAGCACTGCCTCTTTTGGTGGGATAGTTCATTTAAATCCCTGGCATGGAAAACATCTGCCTTGTTTCTGAGGAGTCCAATTGGTAAGAATGGTACAGATCAGTGAGAATTTTTGTCTTCAAGGGCAAACTAGTCCACTTGACACTTCCTCTGGATCTTCTGTTTGGAAGTGACTGGAACAGATAAATCACACAGAATTCTTTTTTTTTTTTTTAATGTAGCTTAAAAACTCAGAGCTTCTTCAGATGAAATCAGCACTGGCTTTTGTCTCTGGTATTTGTTCAGGTTCTTGAAAGCAGCATATTAAGGATAGGGAGAAAGAGAGGAATTAAGCAGGATTTTATTAAAATACTGCAGCCTTTTGGTTTATCACCATCACTTTTGTGTCACTTAGTGCAGTGCAGCACAGGAGTCACTTTGGAGACTGACTAAAAAAGTCACAATTGTAATCATAATCATAACACAAAAATCCAAGCTGGCTTAAAGAAAAAAACCCCTTGAATGTTACAGTCTGCTCCAGGGATGAACATATGCCTTCTGTCCATCTCTGTCACTAGCAGAAGCAAAAGCTGGCATAACAGCATGCTGGTATTTTTGTGGAGAATCAGCTTGATCAAAGAACTCCTTGGGGATAAATATAGTGGCCAACTTTCTGTGCTGAACTTCAGAAAAGGGCTTTTCTGGAGCTTGTGTGAGGGGGCAAATGTCTACAGTTCTGTGTGAAATCACTCTCTAAATGCACTCGTGTTTTCAAGTTGAGAAAACTTACTAGTGTCTTTAGGTTGGGGTGGGTTTTAGAAACGTGCTGGTGCCTGCACCACAGCTGGGTTCTGCAGGAATATTTGGGTTAGAGAAGGGCCCAGTGTGATGGGGTGATTTAAAAGCTTCCCTCTGCCCAGAGCGGGGAATGTCTCTCCGTGCCCTCTGGAGCTGAGCACTGGTACCAAAGTTGATATGGATGCTGATTCCCCTGTGCTTTGGAGCTGTTGTGGCCTAGCACTGCTCAGTTACATCAGTGTATGGCCAAAACCTGAGTTAGACCTAGAAAAATCTTACAATAATAATAATTTACTGGTTTTGTGGAAGTGGCTGAAGTAGTGATAGCCAATAAGCGCTTGCTTGAGCAAATTAGATTTGAACTAAGGTTACCAGTAGAAATCAAATAAGTTTATTTTTTTAGAAAAAATTACATTGGAAAAAATTGCCCAAGTGTTCTCAAGAAAGGCAGATGTCCTCAATGGTGGCTTTCATTGTAATGCAGAACTGGCTGTTACTGAGTACACAGCCTTTCCAAAAACCATTGGAGTGCTTGTTCATAGAAATAACTCAAGCAATTGTTTATATAACAAAACTATTGTCCATCCTGCCCAGAAGATATTTAGATTTTAAAAAAACTTTTTGTCAACTTCCCCAGCATTTATTAAACTTGGTCATAGTAAAATAATTCTGTCAGGCTCTGTGTGTATGATGTAATTTACATGTGGTGGAGGGGAAGCAAGTTCTTCTGTGCGTGGGGTGTGTTGTGTTGACAGGGGGCTTCAGCTTGCCTGCTAGGGCAGTGAAGGGTTTGAGGAGGGTTTAAGTCTTTTTTGGTTTGGACTCTAGGACTCTGATTTTAGCCCAAGACTTTAGGGTTAGTCTTGGGCTCAAGTCAGGCTCTTACTGTGAGCATGTCTTGAATTGAGGGCAGGTGTTTGTGAGTTCAGCCTTGTATCTTCTGGTACTGTGAGATAAACTGAACCTGTGGTTTTATTTCTGGAGGCCCAGCAAAGAGGAGATGGGGAACAGGAGGTCCTGAGCTCCAGTGTTCAGCTAGAAGTGTTTCTGTCTGGAAGCTGGTCCAACTACACTGGGAGTTGTGCTCTGTGGTCCCCAGTCTGTCCTGATCTTCCAGGTAACCTCAGATGGAAAAGAAAATGAACAACTATATTAAACAAAAACAGAGATCACATTAGTATCTCATTTTTTTGTTCAGTTTGGGTTTTTCCTTCTTCTGCCTTATCCAGCTTGTTCTGTTAAATTCCAGGCTTGATATTGCTGTCAGTGAATGGGGTAGGTTTTCCAGCCATTTTATTCTGTTAATTTGAAGATGCCAGCTGAGTAACTGTGATTATTGAGAGCTTTGTAAAAGAAAGAAACATGAAGTACATTGTTATGGTTCCTGCTTTTGGAATAGGTTTCAAAATCTGGTATTAACCCAGTCCAAATTCCCGATGAACAGCCTGAGTGTAGAGCTGTTGGAACAACCATCCAGCTCACAGCCAGGAAAAGGAAGACAGGGACATCCCAATCCAGCAGGTCCTGGGTTAGGATTTGGTGTGAGAATACCTGGTATAATATTCACTCAGTTAGAATTTACGTGTGGGAGTAAATTCTTGATGAGGCCACTTAAAAAGGAGTAGGAGAGTTTGTCCAAAACAGTGGCTTTTCCTGGTTTGAGGTTTCTTTGTTCGTGGCAGGGAACGTGTCTGCAGTTAAAACTTTTTAAGAACTTGCACTCAAATTTTCGTGTTCTAATGTGGAGATAGCTTGGATTAGTACCTGCCTTAGGATTTGAGAGGTGTTAGTATGAATGTTGTTGGACTGTACATGCTGCTTCATTACACACAGCTTTTCTGTCACCAGTATTTCACGTGTGGAATGAGAAAGGGATAGGAGTTCATTTGTTTGAAGAAGGATCTTCCATGTCCCAAGTTGTGTTTTCTGAACATGTCCCTCATTTCACTTGTGTTTTTCCCAAACCCAGGGTTCTTTAGTGTGTTCCAAGTCCTTGGCCTGAGGACTTGGAGCACTGTATTACCCCATGAAAACTTACTGGCTTTACTCTATGGATAACTTAGAGGAAGATCTCTAACAGGAAGCTCCCCTTAGACCAAAATGTCCACCAGTAATCTTACATTTCTGCCAAAAAAACCCCTTTCAAAATGTTCATGCAATTTTGTCTCCCTTTTTCACCTCTTGTGAGGTACATTTGGATTTGCACTGGTCAGTTCCTCCATAGCAAAATCATAGGAGCTGTCATCTCATGGTTGTTTTTTAGTGATGTTGTAGTTGAGTTCATCTTCAGGGCAGTGCTGTGGTTGAGTGAAGATACTTTCTTTGCTCCTTTTTCCGTGCTTAGGTTTGCCTCAGGGAGTTGAAATCCATAAGAATGGGGCTGATGTAAGCACTGAGCAGGGTGGAAGGCTCCTGGCTGATGAGCAGGGTTTGTCTCCCTCTGTGCCAGCATGCTGCTTGCTTGCCGGGCTGTACAACTCTGCCCAGGTGTCAGATGCATTTAGGCAGAGATAAATAAGGACTTAATTCAGAAATGTTGTTGTATTGTGCTTCTGGCTCAAGGTGGATGGTGTAACCATAAGGGGCTGCTGATCAAGTGAGGATGATGAGCTCACGACTCTTGACCGGAGTGTTGCAGTCTGCATCCAGAGCTTGCTTTTGACATTCCCTGTGTTCAGGTTCCAGGGACAAGTGCTATAAACTGAGTGCTTTTTGGCTGAGCTTGTATGATCTGGTGGTGAATCTTTGTATTTATGTTCACTTCCTGGCGTGATGGTGCTAACTCTTAATTCAGTTGTGGAATTAATCACCTTTTTCTGTTGACGCTTGAATGAGAAATCATCTGTGAAATGGTAATGCAGCTGGAATGCTGAAATTCCTAATTCCCCAGCTGTAACTGGGAGTAGGTCTCCACTCCTTGAGAAGGCTTCTCTGGGCATGGAGTCCTTATATCCCCTGCTCCCACCACATCCTGACAGTTCATGCAAACTCCCAAGTCAGCTTCCCCAGCTTAGTGCTTCTGCTCAGGGAGAGCAGATTGGAGGAGGGATTTATGAAGGGAATTGTGGAAGTTACTCCCTCAGACAGGTCATAACTATCCTAGTCTCTCAACACTCAGTCTAGAAACCTTTTCAGTGTTATGCAGTCTTTTAAATGGGCATAAAAACCCTCGAGGTGTGCTAATTGTGGTGCTTTCAAAGGCAGTTGAGTCAGCTTTTCCAGATTCTACTTTCCTGGGGCTGTGGAAAACCTGGATCTCAAGGATAGCATAAGGAATAGAATTCCATCCTTTCCAGCTTTGTCCCTTGACCAAAAGGAGTAACACTGACTGAACAGAAAACACAGTGTGTGTCAGAAAGGTCTGGAATGCCTTGCTGCTTCCCTAGGAAGAGAAGAATAGGCTGGAGAGGAATGAAAGGTCTGTCTTGGCAGAAAACTTAGTTTTTGAGTGGGAAACCGTCTTGGATGGTCAAAAAAAGTTGTTACATGGTTGTTAGAGAAGAAAAATATGTGGCTTGTTTATCAAGGATTCCTTGTCTGTGGGAGATAAGGGAGCTGAATCGAGGGGGGTGATAATGACAATGGGCAGCAAGGATCATCTTGTGACTATAAAACTCATGTGAAAGCTCCACTGCAGCTTTTGGCAGCAAAGTCTGAAATGCTCAGAGAGAAACATTGAACTATAAGGCTGAGGGAATATAAAAATCAGAATAGAAGTATGTCTTCAGTAGTTACCAGGTTGAAGCCCATCATCCTTGCACATCCCCACCAGAATAATGAAAATGAAAGGAACAAAGTAGGTTTCTTTTATTCAGAATTCACTAGAGCACCTGCCTGAAGGATGCTGGAAATTCAGTCAGGCTGACAACTGCAGAGCTGTGATTGCTGCAAGAAGTGAAGTAAAAGAAACCAATATGCAATGTGAAAATAGAAAAAACAGATGGGGGTCATGACTTCAGGCGGTGCCTGGGGTTTGGGTTTGGGCTGACTTGTTTTTGTGTAACCACTGAGGATCTAGAAGGAGTTGGTTGATTCTTTCTGGAGGGAGAAGCTGAAACAGTAGGTTTAAAACTGATTTTGTTCTGTATTGATGTAGAACTAAGGGACTTTAAAAATGGCACCAAGTGGTGACTGATGCAAACCACCCCAAAGCAGAGCTGATGCTTTTGGGGTATAACAAGGTTTTTGTGTTTAGAAAAGAGGATACAAGAAGTAGCAGAGAAGAAGGTTTTTAGTGTCTTGGTGATGATACTGGTACGATGGAGAGCTGCACGTTGTAGGCTGTAGTTCCTAATGAACGTTGATAAATCCTAGTGCATTTATCTGGAGCAGTGAGTCCCCTTAGGGGTATCTGTTTGGGGAAACATTCACTTCTGGCTCAGTTGTAAAGGGGTTGGAAAAATTGTTTTTATTCAAAGAGCAGATATGAAGAACTGGGTTCAGTCCAGCAAAATGAATGTAGGTGGGATTATCATCACTCTAAAAATGGAAAAATTGGGCCCAAGACCAGTTTGAAGCAGCCTTTGAAAAATCTGTGTGGCTATTCCTTGCACTGAGTATTTTTCTTGTATACCAACAACTGCTCCTATGTCTTGTAATGTTTTTTTGTTTCATGTCAGGAGAGCAAACTTGGTCATTTCAAGGTTTTAATGATGGAATTTTTCCCTTGGTGAATTAACTGAGTCTTCTGATTTCAAGGGTATTTCTAATTAATGTGAAATGCCCATCTTGTGTGTGTATCTCGTTTGGATTTTTCAGTGTGATAGGTACCCCAGCTTCCAAGGTACTCCTTGTGACAGTGGTGGGGTTTTTTTTTTTCCTGGCACTCAAGCAGATAATCAGACTGTCACAAAATTTGGGCTGGAAACCCACTCTGGTTTTTGGTCTTAATTGTCTCAGGAACTTCAGGGTTCTGTCTGACTGTGTAGCTACTTCTGGAAAGGCAAATACTTGGGAATGCCTGCTGAAGGGTATAACTGATAATTGGTACTGTGTTGAGGGTCTGTCTTCAGCTCTCCTTTTTTTTCTTCTCAGAATCATTTGGTTTTTTTAGTAATTAATGCACCTCGTGATTTTTCCGAATAAGGTGTTAGTTAGCTGCATGGGACAGGGTTTAAACAGCCCAACCTTGACACTGTGCTCTGAAAGCACACACAGAAAAGTGTGTTTCTATGCTTTGGGACAGTTGGTGAGCAGCACTGCTCGATCAGCTGTAACTAGCTAACAATGTGCTTTTGTGATACAAGAGTGGCAATTGTCTGATCGATTGTTCCGTGCTCACGTTTCCGGGTGCCAGAATCTGTCTCGGATCAATGGTTGAAATGCTTGTGCTTCAGGGTGACGCGATGCCGGTTCAAAACTGGTGCTGGCTTGCGTGGGCACCGGAAGGTTGGAGCCAAAGATCTTCCCAAAAACTGCCTGTGGCCCCTTGAGCGTGCACAGCTCTGCTCTGCATGGGCAGCTGGCTTCTCCTGGAGGCTTTTGTTCTCCCCTTGGTCCTTTGCACAGGGTTACCAGTGCTGGGTGGGGAACACGGCGCGCAGCAAACCGGCCTTGATTTGTACCCATCCCTCGCTTTGCTCTTCCAGAACGCTCTCAGGATTCCCCTTGGCTTAACACGCTCCATGGGGCTGGAAACAGGACTTTGTGCACCATTTTTGAATCTGTCTCCTCAAGCTGAGCTTGAGATGTTTTCTCTCCCACCTTCTGTGGGGGACCAGAAGGGGTTTGTGCACGTTAGGCTCACAGAGATGGACACGGCTCAGACAGCTGCCTGGTTTCAGGATACCTCTTGATCAGGAGAACAGGCTGATTTTTAGTAGTGGGTGGTGGCAAATGAGGGCACTGAGTGGATCACGCCCTTCAGCATAAGGCTAAATAAAGATTGTTAGCTTTCAAGGAGGGACTGAGATGTGTTGAAGAGATAATGTGTTTTATCTTTTCTAATCAACCACTTCAAGTAACTCCTAGAGCTGGACTTGAAAGTGAGGATGAAAAGGGTGTGTGTTTACCTGTGCAGAATTAAAGATGTATTTCCTGACCTGTGTGTGAAACCTAAAATCACACATTAGAAATACAAAAGAAGTTAATTGCAAGGGTCTAAATATTTTTTTGGTTTTTCCCTCAAAGTTTTCTGGTTTTCTTTTTCCTTTATTTTTCAGGAACAGAACAGAAGCAGGTGTTAAAGCCTTTACTTTACACCACTATGAGTTCCTCAGTAAAGCACCAAGAGTTGGGGATGGGCTTTTTGGAAAATGGTATTCCATACTGTAAATATTTTGAAGTATGAAAGCAAGTCTGAGATTTCATTTCGCACACAAGTGCTTCTTTCTGCAGGTGAAGGTGGGCCAGGGGAGAGGAGGAAGGATTGGCTATTGAGGTTTTGAGTGTGACATTTGGAATGTTCTGTTTGCTGCCCTCAGACAAATGGTGAGGGTGACTTGCTTTCAGTGCCAGGAAGGTTTTTTAGGTGGCTCACAGGTAGAACCCGAGCCCTGGTGTTGCAGTGGACTCGAGGGATGAGGACATGGGAGAGATGTGAATCTTGACTCCATGTTTTAGAAGGTTGGTTTATTATATTATGATGTATATGATACTAAAATATTATATTAAAACTATATTAAAAATAATAGAAGATTTATCAGAAGGTTAGCAAGAATAAGAAAGGAATGAATAATAACATTTTGTGACTGCTCAGAGAGTCCACACAGCTGGACCATGATTGGTTATCGAGTGGAAACAATCCACATGAACTAATTGAACAAGCACCTGATCAGGCACAGTTGCATTCTACAGCAGCAGATAATAGTTGTTGACATTTGTCTGCTGAGGCTCTTCATCTTCTCAGGGGGAAAATCCTGGGAATAGGATTTTTCATAAAATATCATGGCTACACCCTGGTGTCTCTCATGGTGTAAGGGAAGCTCTGGATTGTTCTTTGGGTTAGGGTCTGTAACTCAAGTGATGCTGTTGCAGGCAGGGCTCTGCAGTTTCCCAAGCAGAAGGGGAAATGGCTGAGCTCTGAAGGTGGTTGTGTTCCCTCTTCTCCTGAAAATCTGGCGCTTGATTTGTGGGTCTGGGGGAGCCCGTGCTGTGCAGCTTGCCCTGTGTGGAGAGGACAGCTGCTTTTGTTCCTGTGTAACGCTGCCTTTGCATTTGAAAATGTTTTCAGTGGTGTCATGCGTGAAACATCTCTAGCTCAGTGCGAAGTTGTGTGCTTTAAGCTTCTTTCTTTTTTTTTTTTTTTTTTTGGTGTGATATAAGGTATCTGTTTAATTCTTCCTGAGGCTCAGAAGACTGAATAACTTGTCTTTTGAGACATAAGTGTTATGTGGGAGGTGGTGGCTGGTTTTTTCCTTTTTTTTTTTTTTTTAATATATACAAAGAAATCCTTCAAGCTGTCAGGGACAGCTTTGTGCTTGGGCTAATGTTTGTGCATTATTGCTGGATTTCATGTACATGGGAACAGTTGCAAGGGGCTGCTGGGGATGTTAGAAATGCCACCCTAAAAGCATGACTCCAGAGGAACAGTGGAATATTGTTCTGTGGGTCTTCTTTCAATGAATTCTTGTAAAACTGTAGAATCCGGAGTGTTTCCTAAAGTGGAAAAACAGCGGGAAAAATGGACAGCCTGGGCAGGTGTTGAGTTCGTGTGAAACGAGGGGCTTTGTAATAGGTGAGTAGGATGTAATTCCCATTTTTGGTGGTTAAATAACACTTTTAAATGGAATGCAGCTACGCCTAAAATTTATAATGATCAACTGGAATTTCTGTTTGGGATGTTACTAGCCAATCTGGCCAGCTTTTTGAATCCAGGTAAGAATATTCTTGCTGTTGAGCAAGTGTTTTTAACAATTAGTGGTCTTTTTTGGAAAAGGTAGTTCAACTAAGTGATTACTATGGGTGTTTCTTGAAGTAAAAATGTGAATTGAATTCTTTTGGCTGTTGGACTCCATTGTGCTCTGCTGAAATGACATCATAAGACAGGAGATTTTTGTGGGGTTGACAAGATTTATTATGCTGGATGTTTTGAACTGGAAAATGAATTATTTTGAGAGCTGCAGGTAGGATTGCTCAGTGATTTTGGCCTGCTGCGTACCGAATTGATATGACTGTCACGTGGCGTTATGGAATATGTACGATGGAATATGTACGATGTCATCTTTTGGTCCGTTTGATGTTTTGGGTTGAGCAGAGCAGTGTGTAGCTAAGAAGTGGGTACTCATCTTGGTGGGTAATGATGATGTTTCTCAGAGCTGCCTTGTGGAGACCTTGCTCCACGCGGTCAGCACCTTTTTGTGCCGGTGTCACAGCCTGTTTGTGCAATTCCTGCCCCCGGGAGCTGGCTGGAGGAGGGAGGGATGAGGGCAGCTGATGGAGCAGCGCTTGCAAGAGCTTCGGGAGGTTTTGGTGTCATGGCAAGACGGCTCACAGCACAGAAACAAATGTGGCACGGATCTGCCCAACCGGAGGGCTGGGGCTTCTGCGAGTTGGCGGCGGGGAAGGAGGTGGAACGATCCACGGGGCACGCAAAAACGAGCTGGTTCTGCTGGGCATTTTTCCTTTAATTCCTCTGTGTTTCCATCCCTGCCGCCGGCCGGGCGTCGGGGAGCGGCGCGCAGCCCCCCTCCGCAGGCGGTGGTAGGCGCCGGGCGCGCACGGGGTGNCCCCGCCGCTGCCGGGAGGGGTGCGGGACGCGCACCCCTGGGGGTGACATTGCGGTCACGTTAGCGGGGATTTCAGCCGCCGCCTGCCATAACTCTGCCTTTTAATCTTTGTTGCCAGTGTTTCCGTTTGATGGAATCGTGGAATCACGGAATGGCTTGGGTTGGAAGGGACCCTGAAGATGATCTTGTTCCAGCCCCGTGCCGTGGGCAGGGACACCTCCCGCTATCCCAGGTTGCTCCAGGCCCTGTCCAGCCTGGCCTTGGACGCTTCCAGGGATGCAGGGGCAGCCACAGCTTCTCTGGGCAGCCTGTGCCAGGGCCTCAGCACCCTCACAGGAAGGATTTCTTCCTGATATCTAAATCTGCTCTCAGTCAATTTGAACCCATTCCCCCTTGTGCTGTCACCACGCACTCTTGTCATTAGTGTCTGGTGCTGGAAGGCCGCAGTTGGGTCACCCTGAAGCCTTTTTTTCTTCCCAGCTGAACCATCTCAATTCTCTCAGCCTTTCTTCATAGCAAAGGGGCTCCATCCCTCCCATCACCTTGGTGGCCTCCTCTGGAGTCTCTCCAGCAGCTCCATGTTCTTCCTGTGCTGGGGAGCCCAGAGCTGGGGGCAGGGCTCAAGGTGGGGTCTTAGCAGAGCAGAGAGGCACGTTTGTTGCAGTATATATTTTCTCTTATTGCAGTTCCAGTTGTCTAAATGTGGCCTGTTCTTGCTTTCCTCTACAGAAGTAGATCTCCCTCTGCAGCAGTAATTTATTATGAAATAAATGACATTATCTCTTCCTGTGAGGGTAGGCTGGAAGTAACCTTTCAGCCAAATGGAGAGGCCAGCCAAGCAGTCATAGAGTGAAACAGGTCTTTATTACAGGTTATGTTTGCTGCTAATAGTTCAAGGAAATGTTCCTTGGCCCAGGCTGCCCCATCCCTGAAAGTGTCCAAGGCTGGGTTGAACAGGGCCTGGAGCAACCCGGGATAATGGAAGGTGTCCCTGCCCATGGCAGAGGGCTGGAATGAGATGAGCTTCCAAACCATTTTAGGAAATACCTTTTTCTTGTTCCTGTGGTTTTTCAGGTTTTGCAAGCAAAAACATTGCCAGATGACTTGTCAGAATATTTGCATGCGTTCTTTATTGTAATGAGAAGCTGCAGCCTTATTAGCTGCTGTCAGAATTCTGACAAAATAGTTCTTCCAGCAGTGCTTGTCCTGTTGGATTTTTCCCGTGGTAGCCACTCTTAGGTTACCCTAAAATTTTTGATCAATAGGAATACTTGCTGTTAACTTCTGTGTGGACTTTGGAACTGTTTAACATAATTGCATCCAGAATATTAACTCAGCTGTTCACTTTGTGCTGAATAAACTGGCACAGGTGTGTGAGCAGGACGTTTTCACCAATATCTGTGTGTGTGGCTGGGTTTGTGTGGGGAGGTAGGAAGAGCAATTGTGAACTGGGCTTTGCGCCATCAAATAAATATTTCAGTACTTCACTTGCCTCATTGCATACTGAAAGCTTTTTTTTGTTTTTGTTCTTTATTTTAACCACAGTTGCCATATGTAGCTTCATAGTATGTCAAATTAATAAGGGGCATGGTGCTTATCAATAGTCCAGTTTGGAAGGGCAGTTGGGAAGTTAATTTTGCCACTATAACAGAGTTTGGACTTGTGTGAAATGAGCAATTACATCTTGCTTCTCAGTGGGATGTGGTGGCTTTTCTTTTGAGAATTTTGTCACACATTCACCTGCTGTTCTCAGCACCAGCTGGATCCAGGTAAAAAGCATCCTCAGGAATCAGGCATGGCTTGCCTGGCTTTAGATGTGTGTGAAGTATGGCCGAGTGAGTTTGTGAATCTCCCAGGTACTCTGGTAGCAGTGCAATCTATTCCTGGTTTTTTGCACATCGCTGGAAGCCATGTCCAGAAGTACAATTTGTAGTTCCCTCCAAATTTTTTTCTCTTGTAACTTCCAACAGTCTGTTTACGGTGAATGTCTTATTTTCCCATTTCAGGGCTTTTTTTTTCTCCCATGGAGCAGTTTCTGGTGCTCATTCAAAGGCAATGGTGTGGAGATGGAGAGAACTGCTCTTGCTTGGGCAGCAGATCTGTCATCCCTGTTGTTCTGAAAGTAATTGGTGTGCTTAGTATTTAGTTAAATTTGGAGTGATCATCAGGCCTTGCCTCTTCATAAAATCTTCAAGAACGTTTTCCCTCTAAGCTGCTTACAATTTAAAACCAGAAAAAAATATATTTTCTGTGGTGTGCTGGTTATGTTCAGTTGCCAGAGAGACCGAGGTTCAGATGGTGTTAGAGGTCCTTACTGCAAGGGCTGCTTCTGGGGCCAAAATCACTTCTGAATGCTAAAACAAAAAGAAGTCTTCAGCAAAATTTAATGCAGCTGCAGGCAGACATGGCTGTCAGCCCAGAGGATTCCACACAGCGTCCTGGCTGCCCTGTGCTCAGCCCACCTTCGAGGAAGGTGCAGGTGGTGCAGAAGCGGAGCTGGCTTTGCTGCTTGCAGCTGAAGGCCAGCGTTGCCTGGGCTCTGACACTTGAATCTGGCGTTGAAGGCTTTGTGTGGGGACACAGGTGAATCCAGTGCCAGCACTGTGGGGTTACCCTGCAGTTAGCTGCTGTTCACTGCGTTCTTTGGCTCCTCTCTCCTGACCATATGCGTTTGTTGGTGTGTGGCTTCACTGGCACAAGGCTTTTTGTGTTGGTTTAGGCTTTCGGGTTTTGGCTTGCGTGTGCCAGGGAAGGAGTAATTCCTTACAGGAGACCTTGGTATGGTGTAGAGCTGTAGTTGTGGTTTTGGTGCTCGAATTAGTCAAGATGTTGGGTGGGAGAACAGGAGCTGAGTTCAGTCCTGACAGATGAGGGTGGGGTCCGTGTTGGGCGCTGAACTCAGGCTCGTAGCTCAGAAATCCACTTAGGAAGCTTATGACAGTGGAGAGGTGAATTTATGTTCCCTGTGTTGATTTGAGACTTTTCAAGAGCAGCAGCCATGTGCTCTGACCTTGATGTCCTTTGAAAGCTCATTTGTGCTTGGCTTTAGGGAGACAGGCTGGGGTCTAGCACACGTGGCACTTGCTTTATGTCCTTGCTCAGTGCTTTCATGTCCTTCAGCTTTCTAGCTTAAGGTGTCTGTCTTCCACCTACTTTGAACTGAAACTCAAAATCACTGTGAGAAATGTTTGGTACTGTGATATTGGGAGTATTTCCTGACTGCAGAAGGGGCTTTTTTATTTGTTTTTATACTGGAGTCATGGGGATAATTTAATAATGCCCAAGATCCTGCTTTGTGTGTGGCTGTCACTGGTGCAGGTGAGAGGTGAGGTAATAGGAAAGGATCAGGTGTTACACCTTGGATTGTCCAGCTGAGCCACAGTGAGGAGAGCAGAGCACAGCTCAGATGGTGACCACACGATTTACACAGAGCAGGGACTGCCCTGCCTGAGCACACAGGTGCTCCATGGAACACTGGTGGAAGGGAGAGCAAACACTGAGCAGCACAGTCGTGTCTACAGTGCACGTTCAGAGGTCAGGGAGGCCTCTGCAAGGCAATTTTTCTTTTCTTTACCAGGCCAAGTCTTTTAATATTTATAAACATTGTAGACTCTTGGTCTGAAGATTAAAATCAGCATTATATTGCAGTGTTGGGGCATTAGTAGCTTTCCCACGTTCCAGCCCTTAAACAGGCTAATCCTTTCCCTGTTTTCTTTCTCACAGTTTGCCTTAGTAATCTTGTCTGGTTTACTTTTTGCTTGTTTTCTAGTCTTTAAAAAGAGTTTTCCCATATGAAGTTGCTGTTGGCTACTGTGCGCTCCAGTATTGCCTGGTGATTTCAATTGTAGAATCTCCTGAGTTGGAAGGGACTCAGAGGGTTCCATGGAGGCCTCACTCCCCTCTGAAGTCCAGCTGGAAATCCAGCTGAGTTGTTGCAGTTGTTCATAGGTTTTTGGGACAGCCTCTCTATGCCTTATATCCAAGTAAGGTGGAGTCCTGCTGTAGCATCCCTGAGGCACCATTACTAAGTCTGGGCCACATCTAGTCCCAGCCCCAAATGGGATGGAAAATCTCATAGGTAGAATTCCTCTGAGTCTTAACCTGTTCTTCTCGACTCACAGGGAGAGGTGATGGACTTAATGGTATAATTTGAAGCCATTCTTGTAGTTTATGCTTTACTGAAAGAGATACAGCAGTATGAAAATGCAGTCTAAGCTCTAAGGAGCTGCCTCCATACTGGGTAACGGTGTTTAAAAGGTCAGTATCATTCAGAGGTTCTGTCTGCCAGTGAGGGTCTTACTAGCTGGCAAGTCTTGGCCAAGGACTTGACCAGCAGGTGGGATCACTTGATCAGCAAAGGTCTCTTTGGACCCAGGCTCTTCATCTTTTAAGCTCTTGGTTGAAATGAGGTCATTAATAAAAAAACTGTGAGAGAAATGAGAGGGGTATTTCAGACAGATGGGTTTATTTTGATTTTTTCTGTTTTTTTCCCTACCCCTTCATACACGCTGTCTTTAAATGTTCATAGAAATGTTTAAAGAGGTTGTTTCCACAGCCTAGGTGCTTGTTACTTTTTTCCTGCATGTGCCTGAAATCTCTTCAGATCTTTGCCTCCCTGGAATTTGCTGGCTGTGTTGACTGATAGGAAGTCACACGCGCTAAAGCTGAAACCCACACTCCAAACAACCTGTTGCACTGCCTTGGCATCAGAATCCTGCAAGAAGGAAATCCAGGGAACTGGCTGGTATAAATAGTGGCTCTCTGTCACTTAATGGCCGTGTAAATATGGCATAAATAAGATTAAATATCTTCATGGAACAGATGTGATGGGAAGCATTAAGGAGACAGTAGAAATGAAAATTGTTGTATTGATTGCAAGGAAATTGGCACGTGATGTTTATATCTAACATGGGAAGCAAACACTGAAAAGCAGGGACTTCACTTAAACTTGCTGTGTTTGCCCTTAAACATTGATTTACTTTTTTAAAATAGAACTTCTTTTTGATAATAAATGATAGGGAAAAATAGGTAATAGGGAAAAATAGATCTATTTGGACTTAGTCATACTCGTGTCTTGCTTTAACTACCTTCACAAGTCTGTTCATTTACCATATGTTAACAACTGTTCAAACCCTTTCAATATGCTGCAGCTTTCGGTTGGGTGTGCCAAATAGAGCAAAAAAAATTGTAACTCATTTATTAGATATGCCTAACAGTAGTTTGTATTGAAGGAAGAATTCAGGGACTGTCAAGCTTGTCAGAATTTTAACCAAATGAGTTGAAATTATTAGAAATAATTCCTCCTGTGCTCAGTTCCCCAGGCAGTAACAATAGGAATTCTAATCAGATACTGAATCCAACTGTCTCCTGCTGTAACTTTATCCTTTCACTTCTCATCGTAAGAGAAGATTGGTGAACTAGGCCATACTGGTTCCTTCATTGAAAAAAATACTTGTCTTGTAAATGCCAAAAAAGGAAAGGAAATCTGCATTACGGTTCAGCTGGTTCTTTGCACTCCTTTGTTGGGTTCATTTTTTGCATGTGTGAGTGTGGTTGGTGGTTTGGGACAGTGGCACAGCTGTGTCTTCATTTAACTTTACAGGACAGGAATAAATACAAATGAATTAAACTGGAATAACTTGAAGTAATTTCAAAGCTCTTGGCCTAACTAGTCATATCTTTCCAAACTATATTTGGTTAACATTTTTCATGTCTCTACTTAATATGTGAACTTGGTTATGCTGCATGATGAGGGATATCAGCACTTTTTAATATCAATAATTATTTCAGCAAGATAATTACATGAAGAAATGTAGATGTCCTCTAAGGACCTCTGCTTTCTACCATCCCCTCCCTGATCCTGACAGGTTAAATGGGATGTGGGCTGCCGATCTTGAGGAGGCAGGATAAAAGCAAGTTCTGATAGAAGTCATCTGCACAGGAAGAAAAAAGGCATTTCTGTAGTTTGTCATAAACTGAATGTTATGTAAGGTTCAGTCTTTTGGGATGAACCGTTTCCCTGATGCTCACTTAAACCACGTTCCTTAAGGAGCCAGTTTCTGCTGTGATGGTGAATTTCAGGCAGTAGCAGCTTGGCTGGTGTCTTTGCTGTTTCCTGCCTTGGGAGGTAAAGGTGAGGAAATGGGAGCTGAACCTTCATACACTGACATTTTTCACAGTTTCACTTAAGCTTTGAGGAGGCTGCAATCAAAATGCACATGTCTGCAACGTCTTCTTTTATTCTTAGACAGATATTTGAAAGCTCAGTCCTTCTGGTAACAATAATTTCTGCCATGTTGTGTTTCTTGTTTCTAATGTGCATTAGAGTCCACATCTCCTGTCCATCAGTCACTCAGCGTAGCATGGCTTGAGACAAGGAGCCTGGTGCCAAGAAAGATGAGTTGTGGGGCAAAGAAACCACGTTTCTTTGGCTTTTTCAGACCTTGGAATTGTGTTTTGCATTAAGACTGTGAAGAGAGGGATAGAGTCCTCTCCTAGGGTGTCCTTTCAGTGAACTGGTGCTCCGAATTGCTTTGGTGATGGGACGGGAAAGCTGTGACTAAGCCAAGCTACACGTGGCGTTGCTTGATGAGAAAATTTGTTCTTGCATTCCTGCCCTTTTTTTTTTTTTT